>PVIR01013283.1:0-42697 GCA_004026965.1 Petromus typicus
TTTTTTTTTTTTTATCTTTATTGGTACATTAAATATACACATCACGATTGCACTCCATAATGGGGATTTGTACCAGTATAAGACACAACTTAATTCTCATTTTTTCCCACAGCGCTACCCACCCTACCACCCCCCCATATACATAAAATTTGTTTCCTTACTTTTTTGTGGCCTCATCTAATCTTAATTACCTCTCTAATGACCCTATCACACAGTCTAATCGGATTGCAGGTTAGAGCTTCAATATTAGAATTTGGTGGGGGGAATAGTTCAGCCTGTAGCAATGGGTGAAAGGTAAACTAAAACACTGAGTGGAACACATACCAATGTCGAGCCAGATGAAATAGTGAAAGCTACTGAATGACAATATCATCCCAGGTGACTGGTTAAAATAGAAGAGCGGGAGTATGAAAATTGATTTTCTTTTTTTTTTCTTTTACAGATGAATTTTATATTTGAGGATAGTGAGTTTTGTCTTGCTAATCTAGCTGTACAAATTAAAAGCAGGTATGTGAATGACATCTTTTTGTGGGTTACAGAGCAATTTGAAGGCATTCTTGGTCCCTTTCTATGCAAAGGGGATTTCTTTCCTTTATGCCTGGGATTGAGGGGCCACCACCCTTGTAGCTGCATCTTCCCTTCTGAATATAAATTTGCTTTGGAATGAGGAAGATATCTGTTTTATTTCTCTAGGGCTTCAAGCCAATGCAGGGGAAAGCAGTGAATTTAGACTGAGTTATACCTAGAGCTTTTAATCTCTATAGTTTCATGACTCTGTGACTTTAAAAAAAAAAAGCATACCCTAGCTGGGTGTCGTGGTGTGTGCCTGTAATCCCAGTACTCTGGGAGGCTGAGGCAGGAGAATCAGTGGAAAGTTCTAGCCCAGACTGGGCACCCTAGCAACTTAGAAAGATCTTGTCTCAAATTTTTCAAAAGTAATATCTCACTATGGATGTGATTCAGTGTGAAGGCTCTGGGTTCAAGCCCAACTACTGGTGTGAGGAGTACCTCAAAGGGATGAAATACTGCAGATAGCCAATACAAGAGGATGTATAGAACCGTTTGGTTTTTTTTGAATGATGCCCTTTTGAGGATGGAAATGTTTAATGTGAGGAAAGTCACACATTTTGGGGGTGATAGCAGTGAAATGGGTATAAGCCCCCAGCAGTATCTTGTAAAGCAGGGCAAAGGCAACTGGTTACCTAAGAAATATTTCCCCTGCTCTTGCACTGCACATACTCTGGTTAAGATTGTTTTCTTGTTTTGGTAAAAACCGAAACCAGAGAAGAAGCCCACCTGGCTCTATTCATGAAGGCTTCGCTCTCGCTATACAGTTAGCTACCAAAGGCCACACTTTCTCCTGTCACTCCATAGGGGAATAGGCTTCAACATAAGAATTCTGAGTGAACATAAAAATTCAGTCTACAACACATATTAAAAGAAAATTGGAGGGCCAAGGATTTAGCTCAGTGGTTCTGGCATGTTCCTGGCAAACACAAGGTCCTGAGTTTGATCCCCAGCTCCACATATCACAGTGCCAGGAGTGATGGCTCATGCCTGTAATTCTAGCACTCAGGAGGCAGAGGCAGGGGGATTGCTGTGAGTTCGAGGCTTACATAGGCTACATAGTGAGCTCAGAGCCAGCCTGAACTACAAAACTGAGAACCTGTCTCAAAAAAAAAAATTGGTGACATGCAAGTGTGTACAATATTCTTTTTAAAATTTCCCATTGTTTTTACTTATGGTAATGACCATTGTAAAATCTTAGAGCTATACAGATTATGAGACATAAATGGGGGAGATCTCTGTAAATTTACCTTTCCCACCACTCGAAGGACTCCTATGAAGGGTTGGAGAGGTGACTCAGTGGTAGCACCCTTGGCCAGCATGTGTGAGGCCCTGGCTTCCATCTCTAGCCCACAAAATAACAAATATCTTGTGATAGCTTATTTTATATAGTCCTTTAGACTTTTTTCCCCTGAATTTATCAACAGAATGGGATCTTAGTTTATATACTGCTTAACAACTTTATGTTCTTGCTTTATAATCATATAAATCTTTTTAGGCATATATATATATAATATGGAATATATATGGAATATATATATCAAATATATATGGAATATATATAATATATATTCCAATGTATTAATTTTAACTGTGTAAGATTCATATTATGGATGTGATATGATAGATTTATTCAATAATGTAGTAATGGACACTTCACATGTATTTTTATGCAAACTCACTATCATTATGAGACAGACTCCTGGAAAGAGAGTTGTTGAGTCAAAGGCTTACCACCATTTTGGCATCCAAATAATAACTGAGCTGATTTCAAGGGTCTAGTTGGAGCTCCAGAAGTATTTGAATTCCAAACTAGAGTTCAACTGTTCTGCTTCAGTTGTTATCCTGACCTTGTATCATGCATATTTGGTACTACATTTCACTTTATATGATTTTGTGATGCTTTTGATGCAGAGACAATTCCAAGGAAGAAATGGCCATGTATCAGCATATTGTAAGTAATTTGTCAAAATGAATCTACTTATAACCCATTCCACACCTAATTAGATATAAGTAAATAGCTCTTCTATCCAAGTGCAGACAACATTCCTAGGCAAGGTTCAGCAGTGACAACTGAGGATCAGATTATACCAGTTCTTTTGGGATTGGCACAAGCATCCATCGAGGAAACTGGCTATCCATGTGGCAAGTTTTTGAGGCACGTTCTGTGGGCTACAGGATATCCTGAGGATTAGAAATGGTGAGTGGAGTTTCCTGCCTGACTCTTCCAAGAGTGACACAATTATTTGCAGGAGTGGCATTCCCATAGTATCCACTCTCTATTTGTCTAAGAAGTAAGAGTGTGGCAAAACTCTCTCCCATCATCCTTGCCCCAAATCTTAGTGCTATTCCAGTGCCTCATGACTTTAAAATGGTGTACTCTATAATGATGAGAAAGCACATGGCTTTAAGGTACTTAAATAGGAGATAAATATTTTGACTATATAAAATATAATCAAGCCTATATGCATCTCAAATTGTCTGCCATTATTTAAAGTATTTTTTGCAAACAGCTGTCAGAATTTTAAAATTTAACACACTATAGATAACAGTTCTCTCAATAATAGATGTAAAACCTTTTTTGATAATCATCCGGTCAAGCAGCCCTGATCCTCTACTTCCCGAAAAAGCTGGTGAAACTTAATCACTTGTAAAATGAGTACCGTCAGAAGAATAGAATGAGACACTTTATGTTAAGTGCTTAGCACAGAGTTGAGAACCAATTAAATATTTAAGTTTTATAACCGCCACCATTATGTTTCTATCCATATCCGAAATGCTTAGGTTCTGTGTTCAGTTCTGTAATTCACCAGCTGTATCATGAGGAGGAGATTTTTTAACTTCCTTGAGGCTCAGCTCGAAAATGGGGTGACAATCCTTGTATTGCTCGTCCTTACAGGCTTGGAGAGAAGACTAAATGTGTTGATGTTTTTGAAGGTGGTTTTCAGATGGCAATGGGTTATATAAATGTAAAGTATGATTATTGTTGTTCACAAAAAGCCCTGTACTCAATTTTGATATTTGTGTAAGATTTCGGTGACTATATCCTTTTCTTTTGCATCAGTTGGAACAGAGAGAAGGGAAACCAATGGCTACAATTTCCCATGTACCATACAGGTAGGAACTGAGTTTATTCATAGCTGGTACATTTAGTGCTGATTTTCTTTCCATTTAATTCCATATGTACAGCCTGTTGGTCAGAGTTGTTAGAAGATCAAAGTACCTGGTGGTTATTTTACAGATGCTGCAATTAGGCCCTTGCCCTATGAAGTAAGTTGTTTCAGTTCGTCATGTCACAGCCCGGCAACCTGGCTGTGCCTCTTTGTAGTGAAAAGAAAATGGGGTCCAAAGTGATTATAATTTAGGGATAAGGGAATAAAGTGTTGTGATCAATAAAACCCATGAAATACTAAGCAAGGGAATTAAAAACAACACGGAAAGCATCTCCTGTCCTGTTCAGACTTGTAGTTCGGCTCTCCCTTGAACATTGGTTATTGTTATCTGTTCGGTATACATGATGAAGGACTTATTATAACTAAAGCAGGCTCATGAAGAGATCACTGAAATGTTCAATGTTCTGGGATGGTGGTTCTGTTGTAAGCAAGAGGAGAGGTTTGAAAAGAGGAGTTCTCTTCAGATTGGAAATACAAAAGCTGAGAGGAGATGGGCCCCAAATGGAATGGGTAGGAGTGGGTAAGAATGGGCAGGGACGTCACCATGTACAGACCAGGAGAGAGGGAAGTTTTGAATAAAGACATCTAACTTGCAACAACTGGCAGAAAACTCAAATGTGTTCTTTTAAAAAACTACTTGTGGGACTGGGGATTTAGCTTAGTGGTTCTGGCCTCTGCCTGGCAACAGCAAGCTGCCAAGTTTGATCCCCAGTAACCAAGCACCACAATGCCGAGCATGGTGACTCACACCCATCAGCAATCAGTACCACACACCACATAACACATACCACAGTGCTGGGCGTGGTGGCTCAAGCCTGTAATCCCAACACTCAGGAGGCAGAGACAGGAGGATTGCTGTGAGTGCCGGGCTCGCCTGGTCTACATAGTGAGCTCAGGGCCAGCCTGAACTACAAAGTAAGACCCTGTCTCAAAAAATTAAGAAAAAAACAAAAACAAAACAAAAACCCAAATTGTTCAAACTTACTTTCTTGAAGACTGAATACTAAGACCAAATTCCTATGTACAAGGTATGGTGGAAAAACATTGAAACTGTTTCATTTTTTTAAATTATTACATAAAAAGACACATTCTCATTAATCTCCTTCAAATATCCTCTCTCATTTGGAGCACACGTATCCCGGCTTCCTTGCCATTTTCTGAAGCAGTTCAGAAAGTCCTCCTGAGTGTCATTAGCTGTGCTCTTCTGACTTTGGGGAAGAGCCAGAAGCTGCACGGTGCCAGATCTGGTAGATAAGGTGCATGAGAACACGCTGTAATGCTCTTATTTGACAGAAACTGCTATAAATGTTTGATTAACAAGAGTCATCAAAATAGGGTTAAAGATTAAATTTTTAAAATTTATTACTATTAAAAACATTGCCATTAATTTTCATTGCTATATTAAAAATATTCCCCCTTGCTTCAAATACACTTACCCCATCATTCTTGGCAATATGTCTTTTACTGTAATAAGTTTTTCTTTAAATTTAAGCATTAACCACAGTTTATAATCATTAGTTGTATTTAGCTGTATTTGATCTACTTATCAATTAAGCAACTGCCCATTGTGGCTAGAGAGGGACACACAGAAGAACTATGAGCTGTGGACCTGACCAGCAAGAGCTTACAGCTTGCTGGCAGCTAAATATGTATACATTACACAAGGAATAGTAGCTAACACTGAACAAAGAACCCCATAGGGCTGGGGATTTAGCTCAGTGGTTACAGCGCCTGCCTTGCAAACACAAAGTCCCACGTTCAATCCCTGGTAACCACACTGCACAATGCCAGGTATGGTCACTCACATCCACCAGCAATTTGTATCACGTACCACAATGCCACGCATGGTGACTCATGCTTATAATCCTAGTACTCGGGAGGCAGAGGCAGGAGGATTGCTGTGAGTTCAAGGCTAGCCTGGGCTACACAGTGAGCTCAGGGCCAGCCTGAATGACAAAGAGAGACCCTACCTCAAACAAAACAAAACAAAACAAAACAACTGCATGCACAAATTGAAATGGGAAAAGAAAACATAGGTAAGTTTGTGAATCAGGAAGCTCCTCCCTAATGAATATTAGAGGAATCTAGAATGTTAAGGACTCTGCTAGAGAGCCTGAAATCAAGGATGGCCCTATTCTTTTAGAACATATCTTTTTTTTTTTTTTTTTTTAGGTTTTTTGAGACAGGGTCTCGCTTTGTAGTTCAGGCTGGCCCTGAGCTCAGCCTCAAACTCATCACAGCAATCCTCCTGCTTCTGCCTCCCGAGTGCTGGGATTACAGGCGTGAGCCACCACACCCGGCACTGTGGTATGTGGTACTGGTTGCTGCTGGGCGTGAGTCTCCACACCCAGTATCGTTATGTGGTTACCGGGGATCGAACCCGGGTCCTTGCGCTTGCAAGACAGGCGCAAGAACCACTCAGCTAAATCCCCGGCCCAGAACATATCTTTTAGTGACAGAAATACTGGTTGGGTCACTGTGATGGAGGGAGTCATCATCTTAAAGTTCAGTTCCCTCTTCTGTAGCATGGGAATGAGTGCGCTATCTCTTAAGGTTGTCATGAGGGGAAATTGAGTCAAAATGTGTGGATCAAGAGGCCCACAAATGTTCACTACTGTTAGCATTAGTATTTTATTGTAGAAATAAACCTTCTGCAGAGCACATCGCTATAGACAAATTGGGCCTGTACTATTTCCCTTATTGCAGTGATGAAGAAACTGGAGACTAAAAGGTTAAAAAAAATTCTCCAAAATAATAAATCCCGAGTACTCCAGCTTCTCTACTAATTGTTACAACCTCCTAGAGAAGTCTCGTGGCCAGTTAGTTCAATATAACACAAAAGTTGCTGGTCATTCTCTTGAAAATAGGTTTTGAGTTGTCCAACTTGAATATGAGAATATTCATCAGAAACTCTAAATCTGCTATCTTTCACCACTTCTTGAGATTTGTCTCTTAAAAACCTAAACTTCTTGACATTTATCAACTACTAGGTAGGGCAACTATATGGAATTTCCTAACTGTATGCCGAGTTGCATTCTGTTGATGTAACTGCAGTGTTTTCTTTTTTGTCCTGCTTCTTTTAGCTGTGCTAGTCAGGTCATCATAAAGGCCAGCTCCTCTCTGACACCCACGGAATTGATCCACAGGATCCGAAATAAAATATATGGCGACCTCACACACGGAAACTTCACACAAGATGAATTGATGTTATTGGTAAAGTCTGACCACGTTGTAGTGAAAAAGCTAGGTAATGATTCTGGTGGGGCATTTCAGTATGAATTTCCTTCCATCTTTTAAGCTCATAATATATTCATAGTAAGGAATTCCAAGTTCAGAGAGAAGAGAAGTCATCTTTATGATTCTCTCTCTCCAGTCACAGTCGCTACTGCTCTGGTAACTATCTGTTATTAAGGGTTCCACAAAGACCGGTGTCTGAGTGTTTACACTAGATTGTCAGCCAGCTGTGGAGAGCACCCATTAACAGTGCAAGTTCATCCACAGAGCTGGAGAACTGTTTCTCTTGCATAAATCCCCCAGGAGCTGGTGAGCCTCCTCATTACACAAAAGAGGTGCCAAATAGATACTATTTTATTGATCGATTTGGCCATCCTGTTTATCTTGGCAAGTGATCTAGAACTGTCCAGATTTCTCTGATGGGCATTTTCTTCTCTGCTTAGAAGGCCTTTCATGATAAAAGAGAACGGTAGGCTACCATTTCTCTCCACCTCCTTCCCATCGCTGCCAGCCTTGTCTTTTTCTCCACTTTAAGCCTATACGGTATGGGTAGGCATTTCTCATAAACCCTTGGCACCAAGCTAAGCAAGCAAGCAGCATGGGGCAGGCCGAGGTCATGTGAGTGTGGAAGCACGATGAATGTGCATAAGTACAGCAGCCATAGGCAGAGCACACCATCAAAATGATGCTACCGAATGTGTGCTGAGAACAAGAGGAGGGGAACCTCTCATTCTTTTGTTTTAAAATAAATCTTTATTGGTACATTACATATACACATCATGATTGCACTCAACAATGAGAATTTGTACCAGTATATGATACAACTTAATTCTCATTTTTTCCCATACCCCTACCCACCCTACCACCTGCACAGCCTATATACATAAACTTTGTTTCCTTTCTTTTTTGTTATAATCTCATTGTTTCCCCCCTTCACCCCATTTTGCTTTGAGTATTTTCTATTTCGCAATATATAACATACAATTCTAGAGCTCATTTACATCTTCATTTTCTCATACCAGAGAAAAGATACAATATCTACACATCTGTGACTTATTTATTTCATTTATGAGAATATCCTCAAGGTATGTCCATTTTAATAAAAAAGATTCACACTTGTCATTTTTTATGGCAGAGTAATATTCCATTCTGTAGAAGAACCACAGCTTTTTTATCCAGTCTCCAGTTGATGGACATTTGGGTTGTTTCCAAGATTCAGCAATCACAAACTGAGCTGCTGTAAACATGGGTGCACATATGTCACTGTGATATAAATCTTTTAATTTTTTTGTGTATATACCTAGGAGAACAATGGCAAGGTCAGATGGGACCTCCAATCCTAGCTTTTCGAGGAATTTCCAAACTGTTTTCCACAGGGGTTGTACGAGTCTACATTCCCACCAATAGTGGAGAAGGGTTCCTTCTCTGCAGCCTCGTCAACATTTGTTGCTGGCTAATTCTGAGGTAGCAGCCATTCTTTGTGGAGTGAGATGAAATCTTAATGTTTTCATTTGCATCTCTCAAATGACGAGTGATGTTGAACATTTCTTCATGTGCTTCTTAGCTGTTTTTGTTTCTTCCTCTGAAAAGTGTCTATTCATTTCAGATGCTCATTTTTAAATTGAGTCTTTAAATTTGGGTGGATTGATTTTTTAAAGCCCTTTACGTATTCTAGATAGTAGCCCTTTGTCTGAGAAATTGCTGGTAAAGATTTTTTCCCATATTGTTGGTTGCCTTTTTGCTTTACTAGTGGTTTCTTTTGCTGTGCAGAAACCTCTCAATACGATGAGATCCCATTTATCAATTTCTTCTACCAGTTCTCGTGCAATAGAGGATTTGTTCATGAAATCTTTCCCTAAACCAATGTCTTCAAAAGTTTTATCTAACCTTTTTTGTAGTAGGTTTAGTATGTCTGTTTTAATATTTAGGTCCCTAATACACCTTGATTTTATTTTAGTACATGGTAAAAGAGCTAGGTCTAGCTTTAGACTTTGGCAGGTTAAAGTCCGGTTTTTCCAGTACCATTTGTTAAAGAGGCTATCCTTCCTCCACTAAGGGTATTTGGCTCCTTTGTCAAAAATGAGATAGCTTAATGTGCCTGGAGTCATTTCTGGATCTTCTAATCTACTCCACCGGTCCTCGGGTCTGTTGCTTTGCCAGTACTGTGTGGTTTTTATCACAGTGGCTTTGTAGTATAGTTTCAAGTTGGGGATCGTAATACCTCCCCACCATGTTCTTGTTGCTTAGAATTGCTTTTGTTTTTCTAGGTCTTTTGTGATTCCAGATGAATTTCTGAATTATTTTCTCTAGATGTGTGAAATATGCTGTTGGGATTTGAATTGGGATTGCATTGAATCTGTATAATAGTTGTGAGAATGTAGCCATTCTGATGATACTGATTCTTCCAACCCAGGAGCAAGTGATGTCTTTCCATTTTCTGGTATCTTCTTCTATCTCCTTTTTCAGAGTGCTGTAATTTTCAGAGTAGAGTTCTTTCACCTCCTTTGTTAGATTGATTCCTAGATATTTCTTTTTTTTTTTTTGATGCTACTGTGAAAGAGATTGATTCCCTAATTTTTTGCTCAGTGAATTGGTTGTTTGTATATATAAAGGCAATGATTTTTGAGCATTAACCTTGTATCCAGCTACACTACTAAATTTGGTGAGTAGGTCTAGCAGTCTCTTGGTTGAGCTTTTAGGATCCTCTAGATAGAGTATCATGTCATCAGCAAATATGACAGTGTAACTTCTTCATTCCCTATCTTTGTTCCTTTTATTTCTTTCTCTTGCCTAGTTGCTGTGGCTAATGTTTCCAGCACAATATTGAACAGAAGTGGTGAAAGTAGACATCCTTGTCTTGTACCTGATCTTAGTGGGAAAGGTTTCAGTTTGTGACCATTTAGGGTGATGCTGGCTGTTGGTTTCTCACAAATAGCTTTTATCAGTTTGAGATACAGACCATCTATTCCAATTTTCTTCAGGATTTTTGTCATAAATCGGTGTTGGATTTTGTCAAATGCTCTTTCTGCATCTATTGAGATGACCATATGGCTTCTGTCCTTGAGTCTGTTAATGTAGTGTATTACATTTATTGACTTATGTATGTTGAACCATCCCTGCATCCCTGAGATGAATCCAACTTGGTCAGGGTGTTTGTTGAACCTCTCATTCTTGCTAAGAGAGGAGACTGGGATGGCCAGGCTACTCTGTCAATACCTAAGGGTAGAATTTTCAGGATTAGGGTCACATGTCTACTGGGTCCTCAGTGAAATTGGAAACGTCATATAGACTTAGCCCAGAGTGCTTCTCCTGCAATGTGACAATGGCTCACAGCACCACGTTGGCCTCACAGCCTCCTGCGGATGGGTCAATCTGGTTCTTTGGCACACTTTAATATTTTATCCAAATACTGCTTTGGCTGGTTGGAATTTTCTCCAAAGACTATATACCATTTTAAAAAACCCCAAATCTCTCCTATCAACTAGTGGTTTTAATGAAAAGAATTAAGCTTGTGGTTATATGTGTGGCTTGTTTAAACAAAAAGATTTCATTCAAAGATGTTTCTAGTGAAGCCTGGTTTAAATAACCCCTTTGGAAATAGTTTCCTCTTTTATTTGCTCATGTTTGTGTGCAGGGTAATAATGATGGGTCTGTAATGGATGTTCACGATATTCTTAAGTACATTTTGCCCTTGAAAATGTGCATACATTTTCTCTGCAGAACCAGGAGAGTGCAAAGCCGATGAAACATCCTCTAAATTCAAAGGGACATATAAGTGGCTATTAACCAACCCCACTGAAACAGCCCAAACGAGATGCATAAAAAATGAGGGTGGAAATGCCACTAGAGTCTGGTATGTACTGGCCAAGTTCTACTTGCTAGTTCACGTGCACAAAGATCTGCTTAGCTGCTGGAAGCACGTGTCTATGTCATTTGTCGGAACAGATTCCTTCCTGCCACCTCGACTGTTAGCCTTTCTTCCACCATTTGCATTTAAACATATACATGCAAAATAGTAAGAAAAAACTTCAAGAAAGCAAAAAGAGCAAAGCCACCCCCAATCTCGCTACCTGAACATGACTGTTCTGAGGCTGGCGTTTCGTTTCCATCTGACCTTTGTCCGTGTGCTTTCAAGTTTTCTGCAGTGCCAATCACGGTACTCATGCCAATAATGCAATTCGCCCTTTCACTCAATGGTTTATCAAACATTTTCCATGTTTTACATTCTTCTGCTTAATGATCATTTTTAAAATCAGCCTCAGATGCTCCCTCATAGATGGGCCATAATAATTTACTAAATCATTCTTCTATTGTTTACTTTATCATTTTCCTTTTTAGAATCATTAGCAGTCTCTTCTTACTCTCAGCTGTTAATGGTTTATGCCATTAACTTAAGTGGGCAAGAGCAGAGGGCCCTGGGTTTTGAAAGAGGCTTAAAAGCTCTCTTTTAGAAAGCCACACCTCCGACTGCATGCCACCTTTCCCTGCCTGCACCTAATCAGCCAGCAAGGAAGCTTTGGCAGCCAAGGTCAGAGCTCGCATAGCGCCTCTCTTCTCCAGTCCCACTACTGGCGCAAGCCCATTACAGGCTCTTGCCTACATTTAGAGCAGCCCCTTTGCCTTCCACCCATCCACTACCCCCCTCTGTTACACACTGCTGCCAGCACTGATTTTCAAAAGGTCTGAAAGCCACCTCATCACTCATCTGCTAAAGAATGAGTCCAAGCCCTGCTGTCTTACTTTCTCCTTTACCATGTGCCCAAAAGACTACTTGTTCTTCCAGCCTCGCTGGGTGCTTCCTTGTGTGTCTCTCTCTGCCTGGAGAGGGGCCAAGGATTGGAGTGGGAGGAGGGGTCTCTGTCCTTCAGGCACCAGCCTCAGTTCAAATATTTCTGAAAACAAGTTCTCCTTGCTTGGTGGTTTGATGGGTTCAGTTCTGTTTCGATAGCTTTTCTTCTCACATTCTAATTTTAGAGAAGTTACATTGAAACTGTGAAACCACTGGATTTCAAGCTCCTCAAGGAGCGCTGGGACCCTGCCTTGTTTTTATGTGTTGCCTATCACTGTCCCTGGAACACAGTGGGTACTCAGGGAGCTCACTGTGCTACCTGACTTGAGCTGGGTTGAGCTGGATGGATGAGGCACAGGGGAAGGGGGATGATGGAGGTCCCTGAGCTACAGAGAGCTCTACACTAACCACCTTGACAAACTTGATATGATGAGCTAGGGACAGCATCTCAACAGGGATTTCCTCTTGGAAACAGGGGAAAGAGAAAGCTAAGGGTAGAGAGGCCTGTGGAGAGGGCCAGCACTTCTTCCGTGGCTCTTGGTCAGCTGATGTCACTGTGCCCTCTCTCCAGCATTCTTGTCTGTTCATCACTTCAGAGTCTAACCCTAGATTCACCTGCCCTCCAAAAGCAGAGTCTTCTTCACTTTACACAGAAGGACGGGGCTCCCACTGTGTCAGTTGGGAAGGTGGCTGGGGTGAGCGTGGAGAAAGCCTGGGAAAGATAGGCCCATTCCTTCACTACTTGCTTTAACACAATCCTCATCTCCTTTTTGAATGAGAAAGCTGAAAGATGCCTATAATTTGTCGCTTCTTTCTTTTTCAGTTCAATCAGCATCCAGACAGGCAAAGCTCAATGGGAAAAACCAAGGCTTAAGCAATGCAAGATGCTTCAAGGACTCCCTGATAAGATTGTGGATCTTGCTAACATTACCATAAATGATGGTAAGATTGTTTGGTACAGTCAGAGAAACAATGAAACCTCAGTTTGGTTGCCCAGTTGACATGAGACCAGGGAGAATATAGGCAAAAAATAATCTGGTTTGAGAAAGTAAGTAGTTAATGTTGGTGGAGTTGGTGGGAGGCATGGAACATTAGGGCTATCAGGAATTTTTTTTAATAAGTTTTTACTAATTTTTATTTTCTATTTTAATTTTTTAAAGGTTTACTAGTTCATACCTTAATAGCTCAATAATTAAAAAGCAAAGATTACATCTACTAAATCATTTCCCTCCCACAAGTCACCCCACCATCCGGGTTCTATCCACGCAGACCACATACTCATTTCCAAGGATATATAAATATATACTCTTCATCCCTTTTGGATACCCTGGAACATGCTATACAAATTGTCCTGCATCTTA
Organism: Petromus typicus; assembly: GCA_004026965.1. NCBI lineage: Eukaryota > Metazoa > Chordata > Mammalia > Rodentia > Petromuridae > Petromus > Petromus typicus. Next base: position 13,125 of record PVIR01013283.1, read on the forward strand.
CTTTTCTCTCTTGACAGCATAGTGAAGAGATTATGATATCATTATATAAAGAACCTCTCCTCCCTCCTCCCTGATTATATTGTATCATATGGGAGGGCCACCAATTTATTAATACATTCATAAAGTTACTTATGAAATCAATTGTAATAAATCCACAAAAACATAAAAGTTGTACATATTCATGGAGTACTCCCCATGTAATTGCATAATGTTCAAATCAGAGCAATTATATCTTGTTCCTCAAACATTTATAATTTCTTTGTGATGAAAATATTCAAAATTATTTTGTCCAGCTTTTTGAAAGACACAGTATGTAACTGTCTTCTATAGTCACCTTGCTGTGCAATAAGCTTCTTCTACCTGTTCAAGGATAATGTAATACCCATTGCTCACCATTCCCCTATCTCTTTTCTCCCTGCATAATGTTCCATTGTATTTATTAGAGCTGTTTCTTATGTTTATTTAGGTTTTCATAGCATTTTTATTAAAAATACTATTCTATAACTATTTTATTTATTTATATCTTCTATTATAAAGAAGATAGTAAAACATATTTTAAAATGTTTTTCACTGGAGTGTAAAATGTTTTAGGCTAGCATTTGTTTGTTTGTTTTGGGGTTTTTTTGAGACAGGGTCTTGCTTTTGTAGTTCAGGCTGGTCCTGCGCTCAGCCTCAAACTCACATCACAGCAATCCTCCTGCCTCTGCCTCCCGAATTCTGGGATTACAGGCGTGAGCCACCACGCCCAGCACTGTGGTATGTGGTACTGGTTGCTGCTGGGCATGAGTCTCCACACCCAGTATTGTATGCGGTTACCCGGGGATCGAACCTGGGCTCTTGCACTTGCAAGACAGGCGCTGAAACCACTGAGCTAAATCCCCGGCCTAGAGTAGCATTTTTTAATCATCTGATAAAAAAAGGTTGCCCTTCATTTAAAAATACATGCCAAGTGCAGTTGGCACATGCCTGTAATCTCAGAAGCTGGGAAGGCTGAGGCAGGAAAATCATAAGTTCCAAACCAGCCTGGGCAACTTAGCAAATTAATGAGATCTTGTTTTAAATTTAAGAAATAAAGAGGGCCAGGGATCTAGCTCAGTGGTTCCAGTGCCTGCCTTGCAATCTCAAGGTCTCAAGTTTAGTCCACACTACATTAATTAATTAATTAATTAATTAATAGATTAAGGATATAGTTCAGTGTGAGGGCCCTGAGTTCAATCCTAGTGCCAGCATCACCACCAACAAAAAATGCACTTAGAGAGCATGCTAGCTTTCATTTTTCGTTGCAACAAATTGTTAGAACTTCTATATTGTTAGATAAAATGGATTCAAAATAAGGTACACTTCTTTAAACTGCATGGAGAGACCAATTTTTGCTAATCAAATCATCAGAGAGCCAAAAGCCCAACAGATAACACATTACATAGATGAAGGTGTTCTGAAAATGGCACTTGCATAACTTGCAAGTAAGAATATTACAAAACGCTGCTGTAATAGCTATTCCATAATTTTGTGCAAGTAGGCAATGCCTGAAGCACAAATTTTGGAAAGTCGAATCGGTAGGTCAGTCATACTTTCGATGGTGTCAAGAATGTTCTCTGTAGGAGTGGCACCAAGTCATACTCTCACTTGCAAGTGATCAAAGTTCTTGTTTCACAGTGGCTTCATCAACCTGAAGCGTTTTCAGACTTTAGATCTTTGGAAATTTGATTAGCAAAAATTGCTATCTCAGGGGCCGGGGAGTTAGCTCAGTGGTTCCGGCGCCTGTCTCGCAAGCGCAAGGACCCGGGTTCGATTCCCCGGTAACCACATAACAATACTGAGTGTGGAGACCCACACCCAGCAGCAACCAGTAGCACATACCACAGTGCCGGGCGTGGTGGCTCACGCCTGTAATCCCAGCACTCGGGAGGCAGAGGCAGGAGGATTGTGATGTGAGTTGGAGGCTGAGCTGAGGGCCAGCCTGAACCACAAAGCGAGACCCTGTCTCAAAAAACCTAAAAAAAAAAAAAAAAAAATGCTATCTCAATGCAGTTTAAAAGCTTTTTATTAGAGATAGTCACATAACATTTACTTAACATTCAGTGAGTTGTTTTCTAGTGAATTTTTTTAGCATATTCACTAAGTTATATAATTATCATCATTAATTCCAGTACATTTTTGTTGCCCTCAAAAGAAACTCTTATTCACTAACAGTCTTTCCATTTCCCTTCCCCTTATTTCCTGGCACACATGAATCCACTTGCTGTTTCTGTGGCGTTCTGGGCGTTTCCTAATGTATTTGAAGATCATCCATGCTATGTAGTGTGTGTCAGCACTTCATTTCTTTTTATGGATGAGTAATATTCCGCCACTTGGCTGTAATACATTTTGCTTACTCATTTATCAGTTGATGGACTTTTGGGTTTTTCCACCTTTTGGATATTATTAACAATCTGGCTATGAAAATATATGTACAAATTATTGTGTATATGTATGTTTTCTTTTATATATAACATCAAAGAGTAGAATTGCTAGATAGTGTAGTTAACTCCACGAATAGCTTTGGATGAACTGCAAAACACTTTTCCACAGAAGTGGCATGATTCTTCTCCCTGCAAACACTGTAAGAAAGTTCCAGTTTCTTTACATCTGTTTAAACATCTTACTGTCCATCTTTTAATAAATATCGTTGGTGATAACCCATCTCCCAACCAACACATACACCCACCTTCACTCTCACATTCCCAATTTGTACCTTCTGTCTTTTTGTCTTGGTAAATGTAGCTAGAATATTTTGACTTTGGTTGATTTGTTTAGCAGAATTTTAGATTCATGACAAATTGAACATAAGCCACAGAGTTCCTAATATCTGTTTCCTGCCATATGCATAGCCCTTCCCCACTGTGGACACCCCCCGCCAAAGTGATACATTTGTTAGAATGGATGAGCCTTCCCTTCCCATCCTTATCCCCCAGAGTCCACAGTTTACATCAGGCTCATGTACATTCTGTGGGTTTGGACACATGCATAGTGGCATGTGTCCACCGACATCAAATATCACACACAGCTATTTAACTGCTCTAAAACTCCTCTGTGCTCCACATATTCATTCTTCATTCCCCCAAAACCCTGGAAACCACTAATCTTTTGTGACTGTCTCCATGTTTTTACATTTTCCAGAGAGTCATATAATGGGAGTCATACAGTATGTAGCTTTTTCAAGTGGGCTTTCTGTACCTAGTAAATAATACTCACTTAAGATTCTTCTATGTGCTTTTGTGCCTTGATAATTCATTTCTTTTTTGGCATTGAATATAATACTATTGTCTGGATGTACCAAACTTTATTTATCCATTGATCAACTCTAGGCAATCTTGGTTGTTTCCAAGTTTGGGTGATTATGAGTAAAGCTACTATAAATACCTATGAGCAGGTTTCTATATGGATGTGAGTTTTAAACTATTGGGAAAACACCAAAGAGTGTGTTTACACAAGTATATGATATGAGTTCAATTGGTTTTGTAAGGAGCTGTCACATTATCTTCCAAAGTGGCTGTACCCTGTTGTACTACCATCTACAGTGAAGGGGAGCTCCCATAGCTCCAAATCCTAGGTAACATTTGGTGTTGTCAGTGTTTTGGATTTTGACCATCCTAACAGGTATGCAGAAGTATTGCACTGCTGTTTAACTAGCATATCCGAATGACATGGTGTTGAGTACTTTCATATGCTTACTTGGCCCTTTTTTGGTGAGACATACACTATAGACTGGATTTTTTATGCACGCCCCATTCATAAGTTGAAATCCCAATTCCAGTGAGATGGTATTTGGAGATGGGTTCTTTGGTCGTAAAAGTGAAGCCTTCATGAATGGGATTAGTGCTCTTATAAAACAGACCTGAAGAAGCTTTATTGCCCTTTTACCATGTGAGGTTATAGTAAGGAGATAGCTGTGTGTAAAGCAGGATCCAGTACCTCACCAGACAATGAACCTGTTTTCCTCATAGAATTCCAGTTTCTTCACAATTCTTCAGGCATGGCTCCACTATATAGGTCGAACCTCTGCCATAATGAATTATCAGAGACGGAGACATGGGTAGTCTAGCACCTTGCAGTAAGCCAGGGAATTGGCTGGGAGGCAATAGACTTCTCAGACTTGTCTTCCTCGCAGAAAATAAAAGTTTAAGGTCCTTGCCAAGGAATAGCTAGAAGGATTAGAAAAACAAGTATGACCTTGATGGTACCTAGATCAGAAATCATGAGTCAGGGCAGTAGGGAGTGTTACAATTTGCAAAGAGTGGGTGGGAAGAGGGAGAGGTCTGTGTTTCACAGTGACCTCCCTCCTTCTAAGTGACATTTTCTTCAGAAACACTGATAGAATTTTCTCTTGTGGAAGAAAAAGTTAAACACTCATAACAATAATAAAAATGCCCTATTGGGTTGGGACTTTGAGAGAACTGACTGAGATCATTACATATTTATTATAATATATTTATGTACATGTAATATATATACCTCATATAAATAGCATATACAAATATGTGTGCATATATATATACACATGTGTGATGTACGTATAATAATAGACAATGTATATACAAAATACCACAGAGTAAGCGAACAGATGAATGATGATCATGATATATACATTAACATAAAAGTAAATTCAATTATATATAATACATATGAATACTTTATACTATGTAAATATAGTGTATGTATTATATACAGTAATATATGTAATAATCTAAAAATACTATAGATAGTTGGATAGTGATAATAATGTGTATATCTAAACATACATATTTATATATAACATAAAATAAAATATCAGTTATATATTATACATATATTCTATTAATGCTACATGAATACATGTATATGTACTATATAAAATGTATATGTTATATCTAATATGTGTAGTAATATATAATATATGAACTATTGTGGGGGGACACAATGGTTGGATGGTGACTGTCATGTATATAACTGAAAAAGTAAGCTATTAAGTTTGTTAGCTTTGGAGGAATCCTTGTCTTATAAGTTATGAGTTTAACAGATAATGAGTACCATGGAAAGGAAAGAAAAATGTAGTTATGCTGAAGTAATCTATTTTATTTAGTTTTTTATTTTGCTGGCAAGCATTAGGTATCTTGGCTGGAGAAAGACTACTTCTCTCCCAGGCTGACTTTTCTTAACTCTTTCATTCCATAAGGCTCAACATGTCACACTTACTTCCAAGGTCTTTGAGTTCTTTTCCGCACTCATTTTTCATTACCCATCTATTGAAGGTGCACCAGAATCTAACGAAGTTGTCTAAGACTTTTCAGAAAGTTCTCTCTTGTCTCTGTGTGTACCTCACCACCATGGCAGGACCATGAGTAATGAAGAATGGACAACAGTGGCTGAGTGTGTGCCTAGTATATGCCAAGCTCTGGGCTCTGTCCCCAGGAAATCAAGGAGAAGGACCACAAAGCGCTGCCACTGTAGCCCCCAACACAATGGAAAAGGAAGTAAAGGCATGCAGAAAAATGTTATCAAAAAACTCAAGCTTTAGAGTCAGAGTGGATTAGAATTTCTTAGTTCCCTCATTTCTTCTTTTGTATAATATGGGGCAGAGATCACACTGGGCAAGGATGGCAAACCTTTTAGAGATTTCAGTGATAACAGACAGGTGGCTGTCACACACATGCTACCAGTTCGCCACCACTGACATAGGGTCATTGTGATGAATCAATGCAACAATGCCATGTAATTCCTTGCTGTTAAATCTGGCCTCCAAAATGCTGAGCATCAGCTCATCCTCTCTTTGTCAATGGGGGCTGTCTTGTGCCTGCTTATTACAATGGTAGCGTGTTATTTGTTTTTGTTTAAAGACAAAAGATGTTAATGTATGAACTGCTTTCTTCTACACTAAAACCTCAGTATCCAGAGTTAGTTGCAGTGTTGGCATTTTGTGGGTTTTGGGTTGCAGTTTGGCCACTCTGTCTAACAGGTTCTCCATCACTGGTTTAATGTAGCAGAATTCGGAAGCAGTGACACTGCCAATTACAAGAGTAGTGTTTTCTTTTTCTGAAAAATACTTTTTAAAAATAAATCAAGCTTATTGGATTGGCACATTTTAGGAATACATGATGATCACATTCTTCATTGGCAATTTGTACATGTACATGATGTATCTTGATTCTTAAGAGGTCTGGAAGTTTCTACATCCTTTCTTTTGATACACTTTCATTTGGGATGCTCCCTCTCAGAGCCGAGTTGCCATACAAGAGGAATCTAGCAGTAATGCTGGAAAATATTTAACAACAATCTTTACTGAAGAAAGGTACTAATTTGTAGCACTTGCCAATACTCCTTCCATGGCTGAATGTAAACTATGTATAGTCATTGAACCCTGAAGTTAGTGAGAGTTGTCCACACAGAGACTGTGGATGTAAATAATAACAAAACATGGGTTAATGTGACAAAGTAATTAATGGGTGATGTTTTGAGTATCACCACTGTTCTTCATTTTTTATTTATAATAGATATTATTTAATTTTTAATAATGGCTCTATTTAACATCCAGCTCACAAAATTCCTTGACCTTTGTAACTGATTTGTCATCAAGTGGTATAAGCTGGCTCCAGTATATCACATGCCAGATCGAGCATACCGCTGAGTCTGAGGCACTGGAGAAATCAGTTGGTCCCAGCCCCAATAGGCCAGCACACAGCGAATATCAACCGCCAGCCCTAGGAGTGCCACACTTTTTTTCAGCCTTAGGGATTGAACTCAGAGCCTCGAGCAAACTACGCAAGCACTTTGCCATTGAGCCACATCCCCTGTGCCTTGTGCTCCATTCTCGAGCTTGCAGCCAGGTCTAGCCTTCAGATGTGCCCAGCTAAGGTTGCCATCTGGCTGCAACTGCATGAGAGATCCCCCATGAAGCCTGCTCAGTGGAGCCCACTCAACGCACAGAGCACAAGTTAATAATTTACTGTTGTTCTAAGCCATAAGCTTTGAGGTGATTTGTTATGCAGCAATGGGTAACTAGAACATTAGCTCACAGAAATTGCTCAGTGAATAATAGACATTGTTTTGATTAATACAATTATTGACCAATTAATTGTAACAGTAGTTTGAGCAATGAGGATCTATTCACTTTACTGCCAATAAAGCAAGATTCCTTTCATTGCATTCTCTTGGGGGCCTAGCAGTTTTACCCAACGAGTATAATTTATTCTAAATTTCCCTTAAAAAGTATATAATTGCATGTGAAATGTCTATAATTACTTTCCACAGTGTAGCCAGTCTCCCACGGGCCTGTTGTTTATTTTCATTCTGCCACAGCAGGGAGGGGCATGAAGTGAGGTGGCACCACTGAGACCCAAAGAATCCAGACTAGGCAGCTCAGCAAAGCTTGAACCATTAAATAAGGGCAGTAGATTCATGGATGAGCCCACTACTTTTGTTTTCTATCCTTAGTCTTATCATTTTCCTGTTTTCTTTAATTGACTGAAAGATAGATATTAACAGGGATGAAATACTACTTGAGAAACCATTGCAGATTTAGTCAGTCTGCCCCCTTCTTGCCATCTCAGGGAGAGGCCTGTCTTTGCTCAGTGGGCTCCTATCTGAGCCACTATGGACAGAGTGGGATAAGGGCGGTGCCCAGAGGCTCTCAGTTAAGATTACTTCATTTACACTGATAAAGGCAGAATTGTGCATACAATAAAGGAATAAAGGCTGAAAATATGGGGAAAGGGAGGCATTGAGGGCTTTGCAGGCTTTGACGGGATATAGTTGGGGATAAATTGAGGTAGGAAGGAGATGTGGAGAGATGATGCTGACTGTGAAAGAGAAGGGGGAGGGAAGTGAGGGAGAGGAGAGAGGGAGAGAAAGAGAAGAAAAAGAGAAAGACAGAAAGAGAGAGTGAGTTTCACGCCAAATTATTTTTTCCCAAAATCTATCAGTTACTCGTAACCTCAGTTAAATGTATCATGAATATAATTTCTTTCCAGAAGTTTTCTCTTATTAACAGAATGTATTTTTCAATTGTTTCCTTTACATTTCTCTTACTGGACTTGAATTTAAGTACTTTAAGTAGGAGAAAAATCACAAGGAAGCTAAGCGTTATATGGGTTACATTGAACTAAAATCTAATTTGCATTATAATTGTTTAACAAGACTCTTAACTTTAAACATGGGGTATTCAAACAATTATTTTAAAAGGCACTTGTGGAACAATTAAAGACTGGATATTTCATGTTTATGAATACTATTGTTGATTTTTCATCTTTGTTTTGATTTAATTAGGATTGTGGTTAAAACTAAAGTCCTTTCTTTCTAAAATATTTATAGATGAAATAGTATGTTTATGATTTGATTTCAGATAATCTGGGGTTAGGGCAAAGGTGGGTGAGGTAGAAGATAAAATAATATTAGTCTTTTATTGATACTTGTTGAAGTTGGATGATTCATGAGGTGCACGGGGTTCATTATACTATTCTTCCTATTTTTGTGGCTGCTTGAAAATTTCCATAATAAAAAAGGAAGAAAAAAGTGGGTGAGTTAATCTCTATAGTTCTTACTGTCCAGAACATCTAAATTAATTAATTGCTTTTTATTATGTGGTCCTTGTTTGCTTTTTTCCTGTGGGTTGATGGTTCTTGACAGGAGCTTATAAGCATCACCTTTGGTTGTGGAGACACAGGCTGCGTGTTTGCTGAAATTTGAGTACACATGGACAAAAAGATTCCTCGGGTGTATTTTTTTTAATCTTTATTGGTACATTAAATATACACATCATGATTGCACTCCATAATGGGGATTTGTACCAGTATAAGACACAACTTAATTCTCATTTTTTCCCATAGCCCTACCCACCCTACCCCCCCATATACATAAAATTTGTTTCCTTACTTTTTTGTTACAATCTCAACATTGTCCCCTTTCACCTTATTTTACATTGAGCATTTTCTATTTCCTCGGGTGTATTTTAAAAAGAGCTTAATGAATTGAAACTTGACTTCAAGCTAGCTTCTGGAATTATGTATAGTGGAGAAGTTGAGGTCCAGCGTTTGCTTTCTGTAAACTGTGTTGCCTTGATGTGTATTTCCATTTCATACTTTTTAAAGGGAGGAAGCGGACCAGAAAGATCCCAAACTAAGGACAGTGATACAATGTGTATGTTTCCACTTTGTTTCCTAGAGAATGCAGATGATGTTGCAGAACACATTTTAAATTTGATAAACGATTCTCCACTTCTGGATGGACAAGAGACCAGGATTATTGTTTCTAAAGTAGCGGACATTTCAAAGTGTGATGAGATAAGTATGAACCTAACCCGGATTATTTTACAAATAATCAATGCTGTTTCGGAAAAGCAAAATGATTCAAGCTCCAATCTGCATCAAGTGAGCAATGAGTAAGTACTGACACTTTGGTAAAAGAAATGATTTCATACAATTCAAATTGTGTACGATTACTCCTTAGCACAAGTCTTCACCAACTGTAAACGTCAGGTAGTCATAGAGTGGAACTTTGACTTACGAACTTGATCGGTTCCCAAGGGAGGGTTGGTCATGAGTCAGTACAGCTGAGATTTGGATGTTTATCTGTTTATTTGGGAATATGCTATAGATAACAAAAGGGCAATGATTCTTCCATTGACCTAATTGACCCAAATTGTATGTCAGGCTGATCATAACTTGAGGGCTCACTGTACATTGAAATACCGGTTTGTACAGTGTAATGGGATCATATTCCAATCTTGTTGTGAAAGAATACATTCACACTGGAATTGCATCCTAGTGAGAATGACATTTCACAGAAACAGTAATCCCAAACCAAACCTGCAACCTATTTCCCTGAGCTCTGAGCTCCCCTAGAATTTTTCATTTCTGTAAAATGGACCTGAGCCCGGCTTACGCAGAGACTCAAGAATCACACTAATTGACTTTCTCCAGCTCATGGCCAATTGACAGCCAGTTTTGTATGAGGCACTGCACCCATTTTAAACATCTTGTAAATATTCCAGATAAATTCATCTATTACTCTCTTTCTACCCCTCCAATTCCAGCCTCATTTTTCTCTTTTTTCCATCTTCAGTGACTGCTAAACTGATCTCTCTGCCTCTATACTTACTCCCCGTTGTCCATCTTCTACATAATGGCCAGAATGTTCTTTTAGTGTACATATTAGACCATGGCATCTCTTGATATTACAGCCACAGTATGACATTCTACTGCACATTCAGTAAAATCAGAACTTCTTCTTCCTCTTCTTCTTCTTCTTCTTCTTCTTCTTCTTCTTCTTCTTTTCTTCTCTTCTTTTTCTTCTTCTTCTTTTCTTCTCTTCTTCTTTTTCTTCTTCTTCTTCTTTTCTTCTCTTCTTCTTCTTCTTTTTCTTCTTCTTCTTCTTTTCTTCTCTTCTTCTCCTTCTTCTTCTTCTTCTTCTTCTTCTTCTTCTTCTTCTTCTTCTTCTTCTTCTTCTTCTTCCTCTTCTTCTTCGTCTTCGTCTTTGTCTTCGTCTTCATCTTCTCCTTTGTCTTCTTGTATTGGTGATTGAGCTCAGGATCTTTCTAGTTTGCTATATGCCTAGCCCTTTCTTTATTCTTATTTTCTGACAGGGTCTCCCTAAATTACTAAATTGCCAAGGCTGAACTTGAACTTGTAATCCTCCTGCCTCAGCCTCTCACAGTGCTGGGATTACAGATGTGTGCCACCACTCCAGTTTCAGAACTTCTTATAAGGCCTGTGAGGCCTAAAGGATCTGGCTTTCCAAACAATTTTATTTAATCTTCAAAATCACCTTTTGAGATGTGTGCTAGCATTACCTTCCACTGTGAAGGCAAGGAAACCAAAGCTCAGGGAGGACACTGGGTTTTCCCATGCAGTTAGAAATGAAAGGTGTTAAGACATCCACCTAGGCCTGTCTCCTAAACCAGGGATTTTTATCTAATGATTCCTAAACTATCAAAAGACAGAGATTAGGATGAAAAGCAGTCTTTCAGCTAGGAAACCCTGTGAGCAGGAGGATGGGCTCTATAGGAGCAAAGTAGTTAGCCTTCTTCACCTGTGCTTTCTGGCAGAATTCTGAGGATAATCGAGCGTGCTGGCCACAGGATGGAGTTTTCTGGGAGGACAGCAAATCTCACGGTGTCCAGGCTGGCTCTGGCTGTGCTACGGGTGGGCCGCAGTTTTGAAGGCATGGCCTTCAGCATTCACTCCTCCGAGGGTGGCACAGCCCCAGAGGTGAGTGAGGACTGGAAGCTGTCTTCTCTGACTCACTGATGCCTTGGGGGAGGGGTAGGCATTTGTCTTTAGGGGACCTCATGAAAAAGCAAATGTCCCAGGGATGAGTCATGTGACTCTTAGCAGGCGAACATCTTGATTGGAATGGTGGCTATGAGATATGCAAACATGCCACATTTGGGTTCATGACCTGAAATTGTTTCACATGTCTCGGTTTATTATTTGCTGTCATCGGCGTACTTATATGTTGGGCATTGTGCTGCTGTCTCCTGTGTACTGATAAGGAAACAGAGAAGTTAAGTAATTTGTTCAAGAACACATTGCCTAACTACTAAGCCAGAATTCAAACCTGTTTGGTGGGCTTTAAAGTTGTAGGCCAGAATGCTTAGCACAAAGCAATGATAAATGTCTGAGATGATTGATATGCTAATTATCCTAATTTGGTTATTAAACATTTCTAAAATACATTGTCTATAAACATGTATAATTACTATATATCAATTACACAAAGAATTCTGAGCCTTTCCCCCCATAGCACATCACCTCAGCCTTGAACAGATCATGGGCTACCAACCTTGATCAACTTGGGAGCCCAGAGTCTTTTTTTAAAGTTAAATTTATTTGTATATTTTATATACATAAAATGATCATGCTCATCAAAAGGACTTTGTGTCTGTACACAGTATATCTTGGTTCTTTTTTCCCCATTCTCTTTCCCTTCCTTCAATCCCTCCTCCACTCCTTATTTACAAGAGCTTTGTTACCAATTGTTTTTTTGTTTTTTGGTTTTTTTTATTTTTTTGAGACAGGGTCTCACTTTGTGGTTCAGGCTGGCCCTGAGCTCAGCCTCCAACTCACATCACAGCAATCCTCCTGCCTCTGCCTCCCGAGTGCTGGGATGACAGGCGTGAGCCACCACGCCCGGCACTGTGCTATGTGGTGCTGGTTGCTGCTGGGTGTGGGTCTCCACGCCCAGTATTGTATGTGGTTACCGGGGATCGAACCCAGGTCCTTGCGCTTGCAAGACAGGCACCGGAACCACTGAGCTAAATCCCCGGCCCTGTTACCATTTTTTCCTTCTATTCTTTTTTTCTTTTCCCTTCCTTCCTTCCCTCATTTTTAGTTCTTTCCATTTGTACAATTTGTCCCTATTTCACAAGAGGAGTATTCATTCAGTTTTGATTATATTGCAAATAGGAATTCACAATGTTTATTATACAGTATTTTTACAATTAAAAAATCATAAAATTTACATATAGGAAAATGCACAAATCCTAAGTATATGCTTTCTGAGTTTTGTCAAATGCATACATCTTTATAACCTCAAACTTTATCAAGATACGGAATATCTCTACTACCCCTGAAGACTCCTTCAGCTGCCTCAGGTGCACCCTGAAACTACTACCGCCAGGGCCATCATGCTTCTGATATTTTCCGTCATGTCTTTTTTTCTCTTTAGACATATAATATGTACTGTCTTCTGTAATGCTTCTTTTATGTAGCATTAGAATGTTTTGTACATCCTTTTGTTTTCATAGCCCATTCTTGTTACTGCCGAATGATATTCCACAATCACATATTGGTTGTCTATTCTGTTGATGAACGTTTGAGTTTGTTTCCCATTTCTGGCTATTACGCATAACACTGCTACAAACATTTATGTAAAATTCTCATACAGACATGTATTTTGTATATGTTGAACAAATACTCAGATCTGGCTGACTGGTTCATGGGATACATCTTTAAATTTGTAAAAAAAGATGTTATTAATTTCTGAAAGTGGCTAGATATGTGGAATAATTTTTCACATTAGTACTAGCCATTCATTTATCTTCTTGAGTGAATCAAATGTTAAAAATCTCTTATTCATTTTTAAATCCCATTGTTTTCTTCTTACTTAATTGTTAGCATTCTTTATATATTCTAGATGCAAGTCATTTATCAGATACATGTTTTGAAGATCTTTTTTCTGTAGTTTGCCTATTCATTTTCTCATTTTTTGCCTTACCCACTATCACTATTCTCTTACTCGGTGGCCATTTTGTAAGGCAGGTAGGGCAAGGGTAGGCCGACTGGGGTGGACATTTTTGATGTCTACTTTTCATGGTTGATTATTTTCTAGCTAAGTCTTATTTTAGGGAAAGCGCAAAAATATTTGTTGCTAGTATGTACAATAAAAGTGATTATATATAATATATATAATACATATTTGAATAAGCATGACTAATCCAAATATCCAAAATCCAAAATGTTTTGTAGTTTACATCTTGGAGCATTTCAGATTTCAGACTTTTAAATTAGGGATGGTCAGCTAATGGAGTTTATGCAAATATTCCAAAATCTGAAACACTTCTGGTTCCAAGCATTTCAGATAAGGGCATATATCCATATCCATCCATACATATATGCACCTGATAGCTTCACATATTCATTCTAGTAGTTATATTTTGAATCCTATAGGAATTTGTACAAGCCAATATCATCTAACAGTAGATAATTGCACGTCTTTTTTACTGATCTTTATTTCTCTTTTGGCTTTATTTTGCTATCTAATACTTCCAATAAGATATTGAACAAAAGTGCTTAAAGTAGTCATCCTTGTCTAATTCTTGATACTACATGAAAAGTGTTCACTATTGCCATTACCATTGTTAGCCATTATTAATTTAAGAAATCTTTAATTTGAGGAAGCTACCTTTTATTTTTTCATTGCTTTGTTTTGTTTGAGATAGTTTTTGAGTTTAGGCTGGCCCTAAACTCCTGGGCTCTAGCAATTCTCCTATCTCAGCTTCTTGAGTAGCTGGGATTTCAGGCATGTACTGCAGTCCCTTCTGTTTCTAGTTGCTGAAAAATTTCACGATGAATTATTGAATTTTGTCAAGTGATTTTTCTCTGTCTCTTGAAATAATTACTTGTCTTTCCATTTTAAATTAAAACACTCTTACATTTCTGTAAGAAACTATTATTGATCACAATGTGTTATAATTTTTATATTGCTATTTTCAAGGTGTTTATATTTCATTAGGTGTTCTTGTACTTGTGTTCATGAAACAATATTCTTCAATAGTCTTTTTCTGTCATTTCTGTTAGACTTTAGATTAAGATTCTGCCAACTTTGTAAAAATGAGTTGATGAATGGTCCCTTTTCTACCTTCAGAAAATGTCTCTGTAATATTGATGTTATTTCTTCATTAAACCCTTGAGAATGTTCATTAGGAAGCCCTCTGGGTCCAGAATTTCTTTATGGAATAGCTAATTCAATTTACTTAATGAATATAGTGGCATTTAATTTCTCTAATTCATCTTGAGTCTGTTTTGCTTAGTTGTATTTTTCTAAAAATTTATTTCATCTATCTTATAAAGCTTGTTGATAGTTGGTTCATATATTTTAATTTTTTAAAAGCATCTATAGAAGTTTTAACAAGCTAGCAAACTTACTTCCTAAAGGGCAGATGCAAATATTTCTAGGTTTCTTAAGGCACAGATACTGTGTGCTGTATGTTTTTGTGTTCATGTTTTGGTTTGTGTTTCTTCTTCCCTTAGTTCTCTTTTGTACAACCTTTAAAAAAAGAAATGTAAAATCCATTCTTGCCTCAGGGCAATACAAAAGCAAGCCTGGAGTGGGATTTGGTCTGCTGACCAGTTTGTCCACCTCTGATTTATATGATAACTCCTCTTTCTTTTCTGATATTGATCATTTCTTGTTTTTCCTTGGTCAGTATAGCAAGGGATTTTTCAATTTTATCGATCCTATCCAAGAACCAAATTTTTGTCTTGTTAATTTTCTCCACTGCTTGTTTTCTACTTTGTTGATATCTAATCATATCTTTTATTTTCCATCTTTGTAATTTCTTTGGGATTACTTTTTTCTTTATCTAGTTTCTTAATGTGATCCATAGGCCATTGATTTAGACCTTTCTACTTTTCTAATATTATCACAAGAAACTGTGAATATCGCTCTAAGCACTCCTTTAGCAATAGTACTCAACATTTTATATTTTGTATTTGCATTAGCTATCAGTTCAAAATATTTTCTCTCTTCAAGGCATAAGTTATTTAGAAGTGTGTTGTTAAAATCCAAACTATTTGGGGCTATCTTATTAAAGTTGATTTCTTAATTTTTTTTTTTTTTTGGTCACAGAATATACAGTACTTGACGCAGTTTCAGTCTATTTGCATTCATCAAAACTAGTCTTATGAACTGTTGTATGAACTATTGAAAAATGTGTATTTTATAGCTGTTTATATATTATATTATAATGACTAAGTCTGAGTGGCTGATAATGCTGTTCAGATTATATTTGTCTTTACTTATTTTTAGTTGGATGTTTCCTAGTTAAGAAGAGTGTTAACATGTCTTTAATTGTCAAATTATCATTTTCCCTTTAGGCCTTTCAAATTTTCCTGGTTTTTTTGAGGTTCTCTTATTAAGCGCATGAACATTTATAATGTTATGGTTTTCTAATCTGAACTCTAACCCTAAGATATTTATCATTATGAAATATCCCTCTTTGCAACAATACTTTGTCTTATAGACAACTTTTTGATTTAAATATAACCCTCCTAGCTGCTTTCTGCTTGCTGCTTATATATATATAATTATAATATATATTTATATTATATTATGTTATATATTTATATATTATATATTATATATAAATATATATATTATCTATTTTCTAACTACTTGTGTGACTTCATATTTAAAGCATCGTTCTTATAGATAAGCATTAGTTTGTGCTTGACTTTCTTATCCACCTTGATAATATTTACCTTCAATTTGATTGTATAGTTGAATAATATTTAATGTAATTATTGATATGGGTAGAGTCAGGATTACTATCTTATTTAATTTTTGTGTGTACCTCTGGTTTTTGCATCTCTATTGTTCCGTCCTTTCCTTTCCTTTAATATTTATAACAATTGTGCAGATCTTTTAATTGCCTTTATATTGTTTTTAAACACTTACTGAAAATCCTGTAAATATGTAAATCCTCATATTTTCATAGTCTACTTAGAGTTAATATTTTACTACTCCATGTGAAACAAAATTTTGAATCATAAATATCCATTTATATCCCACTCCTTTAAGGTATAACTTTCATATTTTTAATCTAAGAAGACCATAAATCACACAACACAATGTTATAATCATTGCTTTAAAAGTACTATGTAATTTAATAAAATAGAAAAATCTTTTACATTTACATAGGTATTTATTATCTCCGATGCTGTTTATCCTCTCTCTCATCCAGCATCGTTTCTCTTCAGCTTCAAGAGCATCAGTGAGCATTTTTTATACCTTGGTCTGATGATGAATTTTCTTAGTTTCATATGCCTGAAAATGTCTTTATTTCTTCTTTATTCTTCAAGGATACCTTTGTTTGCTATAAAATCATAAATTGGCAGAATAACCCCCCCCATGGTTTTGAAAATTTTCTGCTCTTCTGATCTTCATGTTTTCTAGTAATCATTTGAATTTCTATTTCTCTGTGTATTGTATGTAATGTGCCATTTCTCTCCAGCTGCCGTTAGTATTTTCTTTGATTTACTGCAGTTTGACTCTGGTGTACATAAGCATGTTTTTCTTTGTATTTAATCTTGCTCGGGGTTTGCTGAGTTTCTTCATTTTGTAATATAGATATTTCCACCTTTATTTCACCAGATACTATTTCTCTACCATTCTTTCTCCTCACCCTTGTTAAGACGGATTTAATGTATATAAGACCTTTAACACTGCCCAAGCAGTCCTTGAGACTGTACATATTGTTAAGTATTTACATTTTATATTCTGCTGGTGGAATGATTTCTATTACTTTTCTACAAATTTGATGATATTTGTCATCCTTGTGTTGCTGTTGAACCATCCTATGCAATTTTAGAAATTGATTATTGCATCTAAAGTTCTATAATTTTTTTGTCTTATCTTCCTTCTCTTTCGCTTTGTTCTCCTTTGCCACTCTTCTTTGTCCTTGTTTTGCTTTTGCTTTTCTGTTCCTATTTCTTCACTTTGCATTAATTGCATATATATGTTTTTGAGACAGGGTCTCGCTTTGTAGTTTGGGCTGACTTTGAACGCACTATTTAGCCCAGGCCAGCTTCAAACTTGTAGCATTCCTCCTGCCTCTGCCTTCCAAGTACTGGGATTATAGGCATGTGCTACCATGCCTGGTGCAAGTATATTTTCTTTTAAATACCTGAGTACAATTATATTAGCTTCTTTCAAATCCTTGCCTGCTAATTCTAACATCGAGTCACTTCAGATTCATCTTTATTATCTTTTCACTGTAAAATGTGTCAGATTTTTTCTTTCTTCACAAGTCAAGTGATTTCGGATTATATTCTGGACATTGTGAATTTTATATTGTGGGGACTCAATTCTACTGTATTTCTCTGAAGTTATTGGTGTTTATTCTACTAGCCAATAAACTTGGCTGGAATCAAACTAGAAACCTCATTTCCTGGGTGGAAGTTAAATAAAATCTGTTAAGTTCCTTTATTCTTAGTTGGGGTCTATGCTGTATGTATATGATTAATATATCAGGCAGATATTTGTGCAGAGATTATACTTAGAACTTGAGCTCTCCCTCTTTAACTCTCTCCATTCCAAATGTCCTTATCCTCTCCTTAAATTGTCTAATTTTTCACACAAGAAAGCCTGCAGACTTTCCTTCAGAGTTTAGATGGCCTTCAATGCATTAGTTGCTGCCTTGCATTAGACTAATAGTATAAAACAAGCAATTCTGCTTTGACATGACCTTTCTCCAAATGTCTACTCTTCTCCAGAATTTGTCCATTTTAGTTCATTTTCGAGTGCATTCCAGTTAGTTCATAGTTACTTTATGAGCAAGGTCAACTTCTTCAAGAGCTACTTAGCCATATTTGAAGCAGATACTGACTTCCCACTGTGTGTGTGTTTTTTTTTTACATATAGGATTTCCTGTGATAAACATTGGCAGATAAACCAACCAACCAACCTCACTTAAATTCTTAGTGCCAAACTGCTTGCATACTGAAACTAAATCGTGACATTTCTGTGATACTCAGTTGCTCAAACAAGATTCATTTTTACTAGGAGAAATGCTATGTGGTTTGGGGGTATACAAGTTATTTTTTGAAATATTATAAACTTTCATCCCCTAGTCATACACCCAAGTAAGTAATAGCTCCTTGAGAGGTCACATGGGTAATGGGAAAATTACAAACCAAAGCCACATAGGTCGTTGTTCAGCCACCTTGCCTGGTGACCTTGGATAAACCACTTAACTTCTCTGAGCCTCTGTTTCCTGGTGTCATCATACAATATTACTTCTCAAGGTTTATGAAGGGGTTGAGTGAGAGAGTATAGGGACAGCCACCTATGAGCTTGGCTTTTGCCTTGCACTGGCCTGCTTATGACTCCTGTCCTAGTGTGTTTTTTTAAAAAAACTACCTTTCAGTTTCAAAAATATCCCAGTATGTATCAAATAATGTTACCAATCAAATGAGTAAATTCTTCTGCTCAGGAGTGTCCAGCAGGATTATTAAAGAATAATGCCTCACTTCCTTACCTCACTTTTAATAAAAACATTGCTCAACAGAATGTGATATAAGTTTATTGCATAGTTCTTATTATTTTGTTTTAGGTTTTTCTCCCCACTTCCAGAACTATATGGGGTGAAGGTAGCCTCATTTCTAAGACTTGCCTTGGCTTTTGAGAGTTAGGGCACAGCGTCTAATTTGCCATTCCCCTTCTGACTGCTATTACTAATCAGGTGGAACCAGGTTTAACAAAGAGAATCTCACAAATAGTATCAGAAAGGAGGAGGTGAGTTTAGGGTGTGTGTGTGTGTGTGTGTGTGTGTGTGTGTGTGTGTGTGTCTGTGGGTGTGTGTGTGTGCACCAAGACTATGTCTTGGCGTGGAATTCTGAGTGTGAATATGTGCAAAAGGAGTATGATAACTTTATGAAGTTCCTTCCCAGCCCCAGCCCCATGTGGCATGCTCTGGGGAGGAGAGTGGGTTTCACTCTGATGTATGAAGACTCAGATTTGACCTCTTGACCTTTCTTGGCAGATTTACCTAGGTGCTGTCCCTTTGGGGAAGGTCTTGGCTTCCATATATTTGCCTAAGTCATTGAGTGAGGGAATTTCTCTGAACAACTTGAAAACCATCTTGTTTAATTTTTTTGGCCAAACTTCACTTTTTAAGGTAAGTTCTTGCCTCTAATGGCTGTCATGAAATGACATATGGTGACTCACTGTAATTATGAGTTCTTGCTACTTTTGTGGTGTTCTGTTGATTTTAGAAGGTACTCTCTGATTGATTCTACAAGTTTTCTAGCACAGCCTCTGGCCCACAACATGAACTTGCATCTACTTTAATGATGTTCTGCAGTTTTTAATTTTCACAGTTTCTCAGCTTTGGATTATCTAGTGACCAAACAGAAAGACCTTGAGAAGTTTCAGTGCCAAAAAGAACAGCGTGTTCTCCTGATGAAATGCCCTCTGGGCTTGCCAGTGCTTTCCTCCCAAATCTCTCCTGCTTTATCAAATCCAACATGCCCGCTTTTGTGGGCCAATTCATCTGAAGCTGGGCGGGGTCCAGGAGAACACTTCCCTAAGGGCATTTGTTGCTCTTTCTCCCCACCTGCACAGAATCCTTTCTTAGGGTTTCATCTCTCACCCACTCTAAAATAGGGACTATGATACAGTGACGAAGTGCACAGACTCAGAGGTCAGGATGGGAGCGTTTCAAGCTGCTTTGCCATATTCTACCTGTGTAAACTTGAGCAAGCTCTTCAACCTCCATGTGCCTTAGCTTCCTTCTATGCAAAATAGGATAAGAATAATATATCATAGAGCTTTTGAAGGACTACATGAGTTAATATCTATAAAGTGCTTACAATATTGCCTGGTACAGAATAAGCACCATTATGAGTGCTTACATTGCTATTTTAGTTGTATTTGGGAGGGGAGATCTCTGCCTACCAAAAAGCCCATTCCTTCAGACTAGTAGCTGCTTGGAAGAGAGCAATGTTTGCATGATGTTGAACACAATAATTGTTAATATTTACACTTTTATCTTATCTATTTCTCAGAAGACGCTGACATTCAAAGTAATTTTAACCAAGGTCACAGAGCTACGAAGTGGCCTACATAGGAATCAAGCCAAGTCATCTGGCTTCAAAATCTATGTCTTTCAGAGCTTATTACATTAGATTTCTCGAGTGTGCTGCATTTCTAAGGAGGTTAAACAAACAAACAAAAACAAACACAATTTCTAATGTTCAGATATTCACAGGATTATTTGGGGGGAGATTGTACTGGATGAATTTAAAAATATATGAAATTTCCGTGCCACTTATGTCTCTACGATATTTCACTTGCATTCTATTAGCCACCGCTCTATCTAAATGTATTCATGTGAGCTTAGCTTCATTTCTATCCAGGATACCTACCTGTGGTTAGCAAGCCTTTGTTCTGTCTCTTCCCCTTGGATAATAATTTTTAGTGGACACAAATGTTTAATAAAAGTTAAAAATGTGGTTCATAGCTGTTTGACCCTTTTGAGTCTTGTCATGGACATATCTGAGATGCCATTATTTTGATCTTAATTTCTCTCCTGTTTTCAGAGGATTGTGCTTGTCTATAAGAGACAAACTTGCTTTGCATAGATTTCTCTCTTAATAAGTAATTTTTATTCACTAACACCTTCCATGGAAATAGATTAAAGTTCTTTGCCAAAATTAGCCTACGGATGACAGAGTGGCAGATGAAGAAAGATTAGCACGAACCCCCCATCCAATCTGGAGGTGGAAGGGCTCTCAGAACTCATTGTGGCCCATCTCCTCATTATGCCAGGCAGAGGGAGGCACTTGTTGAAGGTGCTATAGTTTATCCACTTAAGCATTTATTCATTCAGCATATATTTATTGAATCCCTACTCTGCATCTTACATTGCATTGGATGCTAGGGATCCAACGTGGAGCCAGGGAGACATAGTGCCTGTTACCAGGGAATTTACAGAGAACTGGGGGACAGTAGAGACCTGTAGCATCTAACACTTAAGGGAGGGCCTGAGCTTGGATTTGTCCTACTGACCACTAAGTTTTTCCAGTTCCTGAGTCTCAGAGCCTTGCTTTCACACTACTTCCTCTAACATCTTTTGATCAAAATCTCCATTGTCATTGTAACACATTACCTTAGAAACTGTTGGTGAGACACCACTCATGAACCTCACGTGCCTCATTTCCCACTCTTCTGCCAGCTGCAGTTCACAGAAAGGGAAAGAGACACAAGGGAGACCAGTGTCACTTGGGGCTCTGGGCCTGTAGAGTGGGTCTCTGCTTTCATCTGGGAGAACTGCAATGGTCTTGTGTAAGCGCACTCTTAGCAGACACCACAGTCTTAGAGCAGTTGCGAGATGAGAGAGGATGTGGAAAGAAGAGGCAGGAGGGCTCAGGCATAGGCAACGGCTTCCGTAAAAATCAGAAGCATAACAGGGAAGACTTGAGCCTGGAGCACAGAGAATGGAGGGGTGAGGAATGGTTTTGGTCTCCAGCATGGCCACCATTTTTAGGTAAGAGAAACAAAGCCAGAGAAGAGTTTAGTTAAACCCTGACCACTGTGGATGTCTCCATCTTTGACCTTCCTGCCTTGGAAAACTATTTGTCTTAGACTAAGTCAGGAGGGTCAAGAGAGATCTAGTTCACTCTTTTCTCATGTCATCAGTGACCAAGGTGGAGAAGAGTTTTTAAGGAATAAGAGTACTCTGTCTAGTACTTGGTCTTTTGATTGTCAGCCAGGGCCCTTTCCATCTGCTGACATTACCTCTACATCATGGTGTCTCAGGTAATTCCACTGGGAGGGGAGCTCTCATCATCAGGCTGGTTTTGGATGAATGTAGAGGGTCCCGGACAGGAGCTGAGTAGCTCTCTAGTAGTCTGTAGGCTGTTGCACTCAACAATGAGAATTTGTACCAGTACATGACACAATTTAATTCTCATTTTTCCCATACCCCTACTCACCCTACCATTCTCACCCCTATACACATAAGCTTTGTTTCGTTTCTTTTCTGTCATAATTTCATTATTTTCCCCTTGTTATTTACCCCTTCACCCCATTTCGCTTTGAGTATTTTCTATTTCACAATAAAAATGTAGTAGTACATTTTAGGTGGACATTATGATCACATGAATCACTGGGAATATGTCCTTGTATGTGATAGATCTTGGTTCTTGCTTTTTCCCACCCTCCTTCCCTCCTTTTCACCTCTACATCCCCCATTAACAAAAGCTTTGTTTTTATTTTTCCTTCTTTTCTTCTATTTTTTCCTCCCCCCCCCCTCTTCCCCTTTGGACCTTTTCTTCCTATTTCACATTATCTGGTACACATTTTATTCCTCATTTACACTTTCAATTTTTCACGCCAGAGAACCTGTCCATATTTACACATGGACACACTGTTTCTTCAGGAATATGAAAACATGGTATCTTCTGAAACTGACCTGCAGGCTCCTCAAGAGATGCTGAGTAGGATTGCATCGTCCAGCCGTATTTGGCAAGGCCTTAGCAGATTCACCTCCTCTCCCCACTGTCTTGCGCCATCTTTAATTCTTGTCTCTTTACATATGTGACAGAAGAGGCAGGCACTCAGCTGGCTTGCCTTCTAGAGGTTTGGTCTTCGGTACTTTAATTAGAAAGTTCCATATTGTGACAAGCATATTCTTATTGTTGACTTTAAACCAACATTCATTAAATATCTCTTCTCTGTCATTCACTAGCTTTGGGATCTTTGTGCATACAGGTACTGAGCTTGTTCAAGCTTTAAGTTTATCTCATAAATGTCCGCATGATGTCAGTGAGGACCAAAGGTAGTATCTGTGTTGAAAGCATTTAGTAAAATACCAGCATACAGTGACCACAAGATAAAATACCTACTTATGCTAGGCTGTGCAAGGAACACCAGGACACAGGCTGTGGCTATGGCCTCAGAGCTTATATTCTTTTAGAGAGGAGGTGACTAGTCTTACATATTTTTTCCAAGATGAATGTCGAGCAACCTGCTTTCATCTCCAGTGAGGCCAGAAGACAAAGTGGTTTATGAGTAACCCATGATAGATTTAGATTTCTTATTAGGAGGGATTTTGTTATCCCCACATTGTCAGGATCTGGAGAGTTATCAAGGCAGGAAGTTATTTTCCTTTTGTAGCAAGTTCAGTGTTGAGTAACAGGTGCAAGACCACTGCTGGTTGGATAGATCATTGTGTGGATGGATTCTTGAATTTTTCTAACTTGGTGTAACTGAGACATTATGTGAAGACAAGAGCAGAGCTGAAGAATCTCTGAAAATTCATTTTTGGCTTCTGTTCTTTTCTACACTGCCTAATGCTCTGTGTAACATTTCAAAAATTCTAGATTGAAAATGACCATATGAGAAATTGGAAATTTCGAACCTGAACTTTTTTATGTTTCATCTGCAGACCAAAAATGTCACTAAAGCATTAATCTCATATGTTGTGAGTGCCAGCATTTCAGACACGTCCGTTCAGAATTTGGCTGATCCAGTGGTTATCATTCTGCAGCATATTGAAGGAAACCAGGTAACATATCCACTTTTTACTTCAGAATCCAGTGACCTTAGAGTCCCTCTTTGATTCTCTTTTTGAAAATAAGTGGTTAATTAACAGATGTGGGTCAAAGACTTAGTGAAGATTGTCCTACTCTAATAGCAGAGGTGTGTTGTCATTAGGGACTTCTAGAAACAATTCTTTATGCTAAAGGTGTAGTGAAAGGTAAGCATTTTAGTGCCGTGAAACATTGGCATGGTAGTGACTGAAGACAGGCGGATCTCTTGGTTGTCCTGTCGCACTAAATGACATTTAATTTCATTTCTTTTACAGTGAGACAAAAAAACTTCATTCAAAATAATTGAGCATTTATATTCTTTGAATTTCCATGAATAGCATTAAAATATGTATTAATTATCACCAAAGGACCAAAACCATAATCATATGGCATAACATAAGGCATATATTACTAAATGATCAAATTTAGCCTTAGCATAAGAATGCATTACTATTACATTCTTTGGTGTTAATGTTTGTCCAGTGTGAAGTCTTAATAGCTTTCTTCATTCCTAATTTAAAGACCATATGGTACAACATATTTTTCACTAGTCTTGATTATAGAAGAGAAAAAGAAAAGCAAAGGGAGGAGAATTTAAAAAATGATACCGAATGAAACACTGTTAGGTGGATATGATCTCTCCACTTTGACTGAGGCTTCAGCTACAGCTCTCAAAACATCCCCAGTAATCAAATTTGTCTTGCCCCAGTGTCCTGCACACTGTAGGAGCTGAGTTTAAGAATACTCTACTGAGGAATAATGAGGAGACAACTCAGTCTTGTGTCCATAAGGCATGCACTCAGCTGCGAGCTCCACAAAACACCTGCTATACATCAGTCCTGTGCTGGCTTTACCCAGCCTCCTTCTGCACCTTGCACCAGGCGACTATGACAAAATCATATGCCACCAAATATTTGAAAAGCACATGCAGATTATCATGCAACAATGTGCTGCTTTTTCACTTGAGATAAATGGAGTTAGTCTTACAAGCAATTGACTATGGTCCGTGTGTGTGTGTGTGTGTGTGTGTGTGTGTGTGTTGTCTGAATAAATAGTGAAGAAAACATTGTGTATATTTGTTATCTTACAGCAACCTTCACAATAAAAGGTATTTTACCTCTGATTTCTCCTTTTCAGAATTATGATCGGGTTCACTGTGCCTTTTGGGATTTTGAGACTAACAGTAAGTGTTTTTCAATTGTCCCCACCATTTTCCTGTTCAGCAATCGAATGGGGAATTGTACAAAGCTGCAGCTTTAGAAGGTCCTACAGAACACTCTCAATGACCAAGATGTAGGATATGATATTTTTATCAGCTTATGCCATGGGAATTGGGAAATAAAAGTCCTTTTTCATATGACTTACTGGGAAAATCAGAAAAAAACATACAACCCAGGGATAAGGAAAGCAAGAAGGAAGAAGTGTGCATGAGCAGGACAGAGTTTTGAGTGGACTGAAGCAAGTGAAGGAATGGCCACTTGACTCTTTATGTGTGCATTCCCATGGGGCCTTGCGATGGCAAACATTTCTTCTCTCTTCTCACGTGGGTAGACCATTTACTCTCTTAACCTTTTTACCTTTTCATTGAAGAAATTAGATTTCTTGACCTTCTCTTTGCATTAGTATGAGTTTCTGATGACAATAAGAGAAGATATTGGGGATGATTGTTGCTCATTGGGTTTCTTTTAGGTTTGCCAAATCCACTAGAATTTCTAGAGATAACACCAGATTTCAGAGAACCCCCCCCCCCCCAGGGAATCAGTTTCTCTGAAATGCCAAGTCTGGCTAAGTCTTTCTACCTATGGAGGTTCCGTCTAGGAACTTTCCCTTTTTCAATATACTTGGGGTTCCAGGAAAGAAAAAAAAAAGAAAATTTTCTTTCCTTATGGCTCCCTGGGGTGCAAGAATAAAGATTTCCCTTTTGTGATGAACAAAAATAATATTATCCTTTCATGAGCCCCTCCAAGTTGCTCGGGAAAGCAATCCTATAAAGCCATGAGCTTTGTTCTCCGTAGTTTTAATCAGTTGATCTGTGTGGTAGTTAGGGCCAGTTTCTGGGATATTCCCAAGACATCCTTTGGCCCTGCCTCTGGGCCTCATGGGTCTAGGACTTCTGGAATTTATGGGAGTTATACCAGGTGAACACATTCGGATTACACTTGACTATCTGCCTTTGGAAAACCCTTCTGTTCTAATGTCACTACCCCATAGTGAGATTAGAAGATTCTACCCCATATCTGCTGTAGGGCCCAAGAAGTATAGATTTCAGAACTCTGCACATGCTCAGGAGAAACTGAGTACGTGTTAAGAAGTCCAGATGCCCTAATTTGCCCCAAGGAGCTCCATTCCATGATCTATCTTGGGCATAAATTACTTGAGACCATCTAAACACTGAGAATTGATTGTTTCAGAAATCTACTGCAGTTCTACCAAGTAGGCTCAAATATCAGTATCTATTCCTTAATCTATATCCTTCAAAAGCTCTAAATTTGCCTGTTATGTTAGCCACTTTTTGAAAAAAGTCACTCCAGTATCTATTGTTCGTGATTAGAGTATGTCACCATCTGTGCAGGTATGCCACAAAACAGCAAAAGTGAAAGTCAAAGAAGTTATGCCGTGTATGAAGTTCCCTCAGAGTCAATGTTGTGTGTTAGACTTGTTTGTGTTCAGTTGTGCCTCTATCTTGCTATCTTAACAGACAGTGCTAGTTAAGATACACGTTTGGATAGTGCATATAATGAAAAGTTAAGCATTTATGAGAAAAGCAAAATTGCATTGAAATTCCCTTTTATTTTCTGCAGATGGGCTAGGCGGATGGAATTCATCAGGCTGCAAAGTAAAAGAGACAAACGTAAATTACACAATCTGTCAGTGTGACCATCTCACCCACTTTGGGGTTTTAATGGTGAGTTGTGTCTTCATCATTCCCCTGAGAATTTTGACAACTTTTATGAGCTTTCAAATAGTAATATGTATGTGAACTAAGTCATGAAAAATGGTATGAAGGGAAAAAAAGGTTTTTCTCTCATCTTCATCTAAGGTAGAGCAGACTGGAGCAAATGTTGATTTTCCTTCTTATAAAATTAATACTTGGTCCTTAAATTTCAAGCCAGACAGAAACGATCCCCTTAATCCCTCTCCTGAGAGATCACTTGCCTTTAACAATCTCGCATGTGTACTCAGATTATTTTCTTATGTGTATATTAGTGTAAGTTTAAGATTGATAAAATGAGATTAACTTGTTCATACTTTTTTTCCCTCCTAAGTATATATTAAGCTTCTGGCAAATATGTGTCCATCTAGTTCAGTTCTAAAAATACTTTCGCGGTATACTACAAATGGGTGTAACATGGTGAATTTAACCAAGTCCTCCTGATAGGTGAACATTTTCGCTGCTCGCTACCATTGTGATTATTCCTGTGGAATTAATTGTCAGAACCAGAATTGCAGGAATAGAGTATTATATAAAAATTTTTAATGTTAACAGGTATGGCAAAATCACAGTATACGAAAGATACAGTGTTTAGATTCTTGTTGTGTTTAAACCCATGAAAGTTACCTGATCATTTTACATACCTGGGCACTGTCAACTTCTCTGAGTCCCTTTACTCCCCGTGATCCTCCCTAACACTGTGACTTGCTGAGTTTTTCTTTCAGGTGGGTCTTGGCCATATGGCTTCTGTACCCCATATGAGAATGTTCTTAGATCTCTTAGGTTACTGTACTAGACACTATTATCTGAATGGCCATGTGTACATTGTTTCTTCAAGTAATGGTAAGCTTCTTGAGGGCTGAAAGTCTGTTTTATTTCTTCCTTCAGAAATACCAATTCAATAAACAAAAAGCAGTCCATTAGTACTTGTCACATTGTGAGACTTGTGTTTAGTGCCCTCCAAATTGGTTAGAGCGTGACACAGGCAGGAGCCAGAGACTAGAGTTGAGGTTCCAGTTCCGCTAATGACTAGCTTTGTGATCTTGTTTAGATTGTTCTACTTTTTTTAAGCATCAGTTTTTCTTTTGAAATGTGAGTGATTGAAGGAGACCATGGTTTCTCAATCTTGGCACTACTGATCCTGTAGTCACATAATCCTTTGCTTTGAGAGACTGTTCTGTGCATCATTTGTTGTTTGGCAACACCCTGACCCGCTCAACACAATACATTCTGGTAGCCCTCGGCCCAGTAGTGACATTCAAATGTGTCTCCAGATACTGCCAAATGTCCCAGAGGGAGAACCAATTTGTTTCCAGCTGAGAACTAGCAGAGTAGATCTGTAGTTCCTTTTTAGAAATCAAAAATCTCCATAACCATTTGATGAGAGTTACAGGCCTTCTCCCAGAACCAGTGTATTTACATTTTATATATTAATGATTTTGCATGACATTCCAGGTCTCTTTTGGCCCTCAGCTTATGAAATGAGTAGACTATGTGATCTTTAAGGACTACTTAACTTTGTGAAAGTTATTTAAGGTCTAAGGAGAAAGAACATTTTTTAAATGTTCTGTGTAATGTTTTTTGTACATTCAGTTCAGATAATGATTCATTTTGCATCCCTAATTCATATCTATCAGCTTGGTTACATTTTAAGTTAGTGACAATGAAACCAAGAACAAAATGTTCTCCCACTGCTGTTGATTGCTCTCCATGTCCTGTACACAGGAAGTGGTACTAGGCACAGATAACAAACAAAATATGGTCCTAGCTTATATCCATCCACATAATCTGATTAGAAAAGAGCTAAAGCAGAGATGTTCTAAGTCCTTAAACCACCTGTTAGCACTGGAAACATTTTCCCATTTAATTGTGCTGGTGACCAGCAAAATACAACACATTTCATTATGTTCCTTAGGATTTATCCAGGTCGACAGTGGATCCAGTGAATGAACGGATATTAGTGATTATAACATACACTGGCTGTGGCGTCTCCTCCATTTTCCTGGGAATTGCAATGGTGACATATATAGCATTCTAGTAAGTTGATATAGCTTTGCTCAGAGTAAGTTGAATTTGGTTTGGTGGATGTTATTGTCCTCGTAACCTTGTTAATTTCATGGACAAATACCATTGGAGAATATCAGATCTATCAGATTATGAAGTGGTCAAGTTAAAACAAAACAAAATATCACCTCTAAGAAAGAGTTTACTTTGATTTTTAAAAGGAAGGGATTGCAATAGAACAAGGCTTCTCTACCAAGACACAGAAATACTAAACACAAAAACTGGTAATTTGGATTTCCTTAAAAATAAGAACTTTTCCTTCAAAAGACATAGGCCACACCCATAAGTGAAATAAAAGGACACACATGTGTAGATATCAAATCGTTTCTCTGGTGCCATTAAAAAATGATAAGATTGAATCATTTATACTTAGGTGTACGTACCTTAATGACATCCTCATAAATGAAATAAGTAGGTCACAGACGTATAAATAGCGTATCTTTTCTCTGGTATGAGAAAATGAAGATGTAAATGAGTTCTAGAATGTATATATTATATGTTATTATATATTAACAATATATGTTATATATTTTGAAATAGAAAATACTCAAAGGGGGCCGGGGAGTTAGCTCAATGGTTCCGGCGCCTGTCTTGCAAGCGCAAGGACCCGGGTTCGATTCCCTGGTAACCACATAACAATACTGGGCGTGGAGACCCACACCCAGCAGCAACCAGTACCACATACCACAGTGCCGGGCGTGGTGGCTCACGCCTGTAATCCCAGCACTCGGGAGGCAGAGGCAGGAGGATTG
>PVIR01013284.1:0-42791 GCA_004026965.1 Petromus typicus
CCAGAGTGCTGTTTAACAGTAGCTGGCACCCTTCTTGCTGGGACTCATAGCCCACAGTTTGGTTTATAGTTTATGGTGACTTTTTCTATGTTTCTTAATTTGCTTTTACTGTTTTTCTCTTCAGTTACTTGCTGTTAGTGATGTTTTGTTTTTTTAGGAGGGAATGAAGTTCACAGAAAAATCAAGAAATATCGATTTCAAATATATGCACAAGAGGCCTATGTCACCTCACTATTGATGAGTTAGAAATCTGAATAAAATCCCATAGCTATAAAAATTTAAAGTCTCTACATACTTTATGATTTATACTTACATTTTTGAAAAATAATATAAAATAAAATGTAATGCTAGTAAATCGTTTTTGGTTCCAAGTCCTACTCTAATCTTTATTCAAATATCAGAAAAAGGAAATCACTGAAATATATTTACCAAACATTTACCTTAAGGAACTATAAGAAAAAGTCTAAATCATTAAACCAATCTACCACCAATATATAAAAAGCCTCTTTCACCATAACTTCAGATTAATCTATATTGATATGGATATTTTTTAAATAGCACATGATATAGAACGGGAGAACCTGTTTAGCAGGTTTCTCTTAACCTTTTGGAATTATTTTAAATCTTTGTAAGCTTTTATTAATATTAAAATTAATGAACCTCATATTTGTGTTATACCATATCCAGTAATATAAATTGAACTCAGAGAAGAATGTCTTCCTATAATTTTAAATTGTGTCAAAATTAAAAATGGGTTAATTTTTTATGAGAAATAACTTTCACATTTCAGATATTTTTCATTCTTGTGTATGTAGCTTAATGCAGAATTAATACTTTGTTGTATCAATATATACCTATATCATTCATGTGTATATGAAAGTAAAATAACATTAAGGCAGAAATTTTAAATGTTCTGAAATCTTAACCCTCTTTCTAAATTGAAAAATTATTCTGTAATCAATTATGCAAACACTGATTGCTTGATATGTAACTAACACTAATTATGCATCATTGTTCCTCTACTTAACAAGGTAAATTTCAGTTCATAAATATTAATACAAAACAACATATATACCGATATTTTTCTATTCCATCTGGCCCCTTTAAATATCAGAGAAGCCATTACTATTCCTACAAAAATTTTCATCCATAAATATTGCCAACAAGTGTCCTGAGAAAAACAAGGTGTGTTTTTATTAGTTTTGGTGTATTATTAAAGAAAAATTATGCATAGATATTATCAGTTTATAAATTAATATATTACAATATATTAATATATTACAATCTATCCAAAGTTAGATAAAATCTAATTTGACTACCTCAGAATAAAAGTGAGTAAAATAGAAACAGCAGAATGATATAATTTCCTGAAATCACAGGAATGAGAGATTTGATAAGGCCACTGAGGTCATATAGTCTGTGCTTTTCTTTGTCCATGAGTGTGGTTTAAATGTTTTGCATTGCCAGGCTAAGCAACATTTTATGACTCCCTGAACATTATTCTTTCAAATACTTCAAATATTTGCAGCTATTTTTTCCACAAATTAAAAAAGAACTGAGAGGAGAAAGAAGAAAAGGTGAAAGACTTTGAAGCAACTCAAATGATAATAAAGCAGTACATGAGTCTGCATTATTGTGTGAGGGAAAACAGACTAGACTCAAAGGAAGCCTGCTTCTAATTTGATGAAAAGAAGACAGTTCTGGTACAAGATGATCATGAAAGGCCATATCATGGTACTTAAATTCTACCTTATGGACCAGAAGAATCTGTTCAAGCAGGAGAGTGAGGAAGAAAACATGACTTGCAAGTAATAGTTTGGTAGAAGTGGTCAAAACATTACAGAAATAAGTAGAATGAAGTGTAGCTTAGACCACTGTAACCAACATGAGGCTACGCTGTTTGAGAGACACATTAACCCGACGTGCTGTAATGGGTAAATACTGTTATGTTAACAATGATACTGAACCTTAAATCACAAGTCTCTTGAGGGACTGAACTAAGTTTAAAAAAGAAGCAACAAAACACAAGAAATAAGGGAAAGGATTATTTCTGAGAAAAGTATAAAAGGGTGAATTTACCCCAAAATACTGAATTTTAAGAAAATAGAAGTCCATACAAAAGCAAATTATAAAATCAAACAGAAATACCAATACTGAATTTTAACACAGAAATTGCTATTTAAATAAGATATTGTTTTTACTGAAAGTTATGTTATTTACGTAGCTCTTTAAAACCACAGTGTAACTGTGAACAGTGGGCAGAACTTGGATAGCAGAAATTGGAGATGGATGCCGTTCAGGCTATAGCACTGTGACAGGCCGTTTTGTGAATTCAGCTCATCAGCGGCCTCAGGAAGATAATATGGAAACCAATTGATGGAGCAAATTCCCAGGAGAAAAGCTCGAGGGGCTCCAAGGTGGGTTCTATTCTGGATCAAGTGAAGGAACCTTAAGAATCATTTGAAAGAGTTGATGCATCTTCCCTGAATGTGGGCTATTGGTATTTTGACTCTATGCAAACTTTAAAATAGCCAAGCAAAATACAGGAGAGAAGGTAGGAAAGAAAAAAGGCCAATTTTTGTAGAGGTGGAAGACTGTTCAGGAGACAAAGAAAAAAGAAATAAACAGATAAAAAATGGTCAAGATATGCTACCTGTACTATACAAATTTCTGCAAACAAATATGGCTATTTTGTATTGCAAACTTTTTAAAATATGTAGCTAAAAGTAAGAGACTGTGGTCTGGGAAGAAAAGTAAAGAAAGCAACAATAGGACTACAGAGAACAAATGTGTATGTGGACTCCTATGGTCCAGTATAGCAGCTAAATCAGCAAGGGAGAGAAGAAGGACATTCTCAGTTTTCTGTCTTATAGGTGCAAATACTTAACTTGTAGTTCTAGAAGTCCAATGTAATTATAATACTATAAATTTATAAGGAACAAAACTAAGAATATAATTTAAACTGAGGGAAAATAAGAAAAAATAATTATGCAAAATTTGGGTGAGAGATGGAAATATCCATATGGTCTTTGGGATATAGAGGTAATTAGTAGAGAGACATCTTATTAGGATTTTAGGTAAAATTTCCATTTGTCAGTGATTTTTATTTTAAACCTATTTGTCCACTTTCTCATGTTAACCAAAGAGAGCCATTCTGTTGAGTCTGATGGAGATGGATGCTTTCATTTATCCTCATTTTAGCACTGGTCTTTTTTCCTACATTAAGTTTTTTTTTTTTTCTCTTCTTGTACTGAACAATAACACATTGATGCTTACCTTTATGCCTTTTTCTAAATGCTAGGTCTCTTTTTAATTTTTTTTTTTTTGATATAGGGTCTCACTTTGTAGTTCAGGCTGGCCCTGAACTCACTTGTAGCCTAAACCAACCTTAAACTCACAGCAATCCTCCTGCCTCTGTCTCTCCAGTGCTGGGATTATAAGCATGAGACACCACACCTGGCTTTGTGGTATGTGATATCAGCAATCGAACTGGGCACCTTGCACTTGCCAGGCAGATGCTGGAACCACTGAGCTAAATCCCTGGCCCACTAGGGATTCATCTATTATTCATCTTATAATCTTGTTTTATGCAAGTGTGTATTTAATATTGAAAATCTCTTATCGTATTCTCTACTTGAGTGACTTTGCTTATAGTCTTTTGTTTCCTCTCTTCCAAAATGAGTAAGGAAAAGAAGAAATACATCGCATGGTGACAGGTGATAAGTACTGTTTAAAATTCTTCACAAGTGGGGCCAGGGATATAGCTCAGTGGTTCCAGGGCCTGTCTTGCAAGCGCATAGGGCCTGGGTTCGATCCCCGGTAACTACATAACAATACTGGGAGTGGAGACTCACCCTAGAAGCAACCAGTACCACACACCACAGTGCTGGGCGTGGTGGCTCATTCCTGTAATCCCAGCACTTGGGAGGCAGAGGCAGGAGGATTGCTGTGATGTGAGTTGGAGGCTGAGCTCAGGGCCAGCCTGAAGACAAAGCGAGTTCTTCACAAGCAAGGTAAAAGCTTGTAAAGAATAATGTGAATTCAGGATGTGACCATACTTAAATATTATTAGTATATTAGAAAATTTCCTTATACTTTAAAAAATATGTAACAAGTGACAAGTTTTTTTTAATATGTATCCTCAAGTTTCACAAATTTTTGTTTTAATTTAATATAAAAGGGGCCTAAGTTTAAGAAATTTGGTGACTTCTCAAGAGCACACATTGTAAAAACTTATAATTTTGCTTTTTAAATTACATGTTAATCCCTCTTACTCTAATGGAATTATTACTCTATGTTATGCTTCCTATTTTTATTTTGAGTTTGAAATAATGCTAATTAATTATTATCTCAAACTTTAAGGATCTGAAGCTTATATTAATATCTATTAGGATTCAATAAACTTCTTTGGAAGTATTGAAAATATATTTTTTACTGGAGAGTAATACTTTTTATACTCACAGCAACTAATACTTAAAAGTAAACCTTGGATTTAGGTCAAAAATTAGCAATAATTTATTGAATTAAATTCCAAGAATTTTGATATTATCATAACAACCACTGTGATAACCACTGAAACAGGGTTCATATGACAGTTGCTTGACAATCTCACTTATCCAACAGAAACAATATTTCAATCAACTATAAAAGAAACATTTTTTAGAATCATCTCTAAATTTTTAGTTTTTCAAAAATACACTTCAGGAAAGCTTCATTGTTAAAATGTGTACTCTTGCTGTAGCTCCCAGTTTAACCATTATTCCCTTGCTCATCCAAGATTTATTTCATGTCCTCTGATAGCTGCTCAGCAGAAGAGAAGCAGAGAATAACAAGTGATGTCGTCCCCTGCCTCAGGAATCAAAACTTTTCATTACAGAAACTGAGGCAGAATATATTTGCATGAATAAATGCCAAAACACTGCACTTTGAAATGACTTTGATTTAGTGATTTTTTTTTTTTTGGCCTCACCTTTATATTAGCAAACAAATTTCTCATCCTTGATCTACTGCAACGTCAGTCCACTGTTTATAACCTGTGTAATTCATAACTCAAAAGCCTTCAAATGATTTTAGTTTATACCTCCATTTGTATTGTTAAAATTAAAATTCACATGATAGTACAGTTAATAACAAATAAAAAGAAGTGACAGCATTTATTTCATAATTTTTCAGTATTTTTCCTAACAATATTAAGATTTGAAAATAACATGTAAGAGCTGAAGGTAATATTCTTAATTCATAGGTAATGAAATAATAAAATTATGTTTTGTTTGGTGTAATGTCTCTGAATGACTCCAAATTTCTATCAGATGATTTTAAAAAATAGAATTAAATCCTAATAAGTGGGTATTTGGGAGAGCTGAAAGAAGTCTTCATTTATAAAAGATATTTCTAGCAGTAAATGATTACTTGGTAAGAGAAAATGATAACAATTCAAACCAACACTTGAAATTTAATCATAACTGTTATATTATTTCATTATTATGCAATCATTTAATTTTTTATATATCTTTAAATGTTTTCAGTATTCTGCACAATTACTTTTTCAATGAAGTTTCTAAGACCTATTTAACAGAATTTTCCAAAACTTACGAATACAAATCAGTAACAACATAACATCTTATTTTGGAAATTCATGGTCACACCCTGCTGTCAACATGATGGCATGACAAATGCAAGAGAACTTTCTTTAAGACTCTGAAGATTCTATTCTGCATGTTTGTTTTTTAAGTTCAAATCTTTATTGGTACATTATGAATATTGGTACATTATGAATATGATATCAGCATCATATTCAAAATTGAGAGTTTGTACCAGAATATGACATGGCTTGATTCTCATTTTTTCCCCTTCCCCTCCACCCCACAACCCTTATATACATAAGCTTTGTTTCCTTTTTCTTTATTACTATCACATTTTTCCCCTCATTATCTACCTCTACACCCTCTTTCCTTTTAAATATTTTCTGTTTCACAATATCAACTATGTACACTATAACACATTTATATCTTCATTTTCTCATACCAGAGAAAAGATTTGATATTTACATATCTGTGACCTATTTATTTGCTTATGGAGATGTCCTCAAATAAGACATACATATATACAAATACCCTAAAATAATTTTTTTTTCCCTGAAATAATTTTTAAAATGGTACATACAAACATATAACTGTAAAGCAAAGGAAAAGATTTAAACATTATAGGATTCAGAGAAATTGGTTAAAATTTAATTCAAAGATTGTGAATAGCTATACAATCATTTTAGAAGAAACAATTATTTTTTTAATTTTATATATGTGTAAGAATATAAACATAGTCATTTCTTTGGTTCAAACAAACCACTCAATGCATTATTACCACCAGTTAATGAATTGATCTTCTGTGATCTCAAGCCCAGGCAGCAAGGACATGCAGGAGTTTTGTGCTTCCCTCAAGTGGGTTTTCATCCTGGCCTGGCTGGATTGAATGTTTCTCTTGGAGTTTCACTATGGTCTGTGAACTGAGATGCCATATTCCTTGCCGTGGACTCAGCCTGTACTATATTCAGCCTTGAGAACTTACCCTTAGCATTCTCCCCTCTCCACAGGGCAGTAAAGAGTTTCTGGACTGCTCTGTAGAACGAGAATGATCTATAACCCAGTTTGTCTATGGAGAACAACATTTTACTAAAATATAATCCATGCTACAACTTTGAGTTATGCATTTAATTTTAGTAGTAATATTAAAACTAAAAATAAATTGGTTAAATTGATTTAAATATATCTAAAATATTATTATATCAATAAGAGTTACTATAAAAAGCTAGAGATAATATATTTTATATTGTTTCTTCTTCCTGGGTTTCTATTTGGCAGTTTTTTGAGGGTTTAGCATGCCATATGGCCAATGGCTACTGTACTGAACAGTGCAGATTTAGACACTTTCTCCAACTGGCTGACTGTCACTGTCAGATGATGACAAGTCGATGGACAAAGACCAGACTGTGAATAACTCACTTGCTGGGACAAAGAGCCCCTATCTCCAGAGCTTTTCATCCTTTCAGTCTCTTTCATACTTTGACAAGAAGTACATTTCAGTGCCACACCAATTTATTTGAGATTGCTGCCTTACAAGCAGAGACAAGGAGCAAAGTCACTAGGTTGGACTTTCATTTCATCCCTTCCCTTACCAGAACGTTTTCCTAACAGTAGGAGAAACTGCTTCATTCTCTGTCTAGCGATGTGACAGCTGCTGTATATCACATTCTTTCTTCTCTTTATCAGGTGTCTGGCTGTTCAAAGTCCCAAGCCCTTGATCCTGACATGTTTATATAACTGTATGGGGTGTAGAAAGTTTTTCCCAAATAGTCATATCTGACGACTAGGAGTATAGTGTCTTTAAGAATTAAAAAGTTACCATGACTTTATTCCTTTTCTCATTGAAATCTCCATTTGACCTTTTCTGAAGTAAATTAATGTATCTGGACAGAGTGTGCTAGTAGGTATCAAACAACTTTTTATCTTAAGGAGCATAAGTGGTGTGTTAATTTGCAGTGACAGCTCATTTCAGTGGTGTGAATAACACCCTGCAGTACTCTACACTCCTGGTGTACCTCGCCTGACCTTTGTTTTTAGATGCAGAGATGAGAGCAGAGAAACAGTGGCTCATCACTGTATAATGTTTCTCTCTAGTATACACAGTAATCATCAGTAACCTTAAGAACAAAGACATTGCTCAAATGAGGTAAAGGAATTGAGACAATAGCTTTGAGTATATATTACATTCATTTTAATATAATTAAAATTCATTTTAAACTTATGCAATTTAATCCTGAATAATGTCTTTATCTAATTTGCAAGATTCTTTAAAATTTTAACCACGATCTCACCAGCTTCAGTATATCACCTGCATTGATGCTCAAGAGAAAAAGATAGAGAAATGTGAATGAGAAACCTAGACATAATTTGAAAAATTATGGTTGCCATCACTTAAATACTATGCCTAATAAGACAGGTTTTCAAAAAACTGTGGGGACTTAGAAATTACTCTGCTACACATTGATGAGGCTTAACAAAAAGTTAGAATTTCTTCATATCTAGAAGCAGAAGTTTAATGACAAATATCATTGAATTCTTTAGTGCAGAAAATCAGATGTTACAGTGTGTTCGATGGTTTAACAGATAAGATTTTGGATTGTAATCTGTGAAAGGAAGGTAAGTAATTTTCTAGTGGTCACTGTACAGGAAAAACACACCCAATCATGAAAAACAAAAGACATCATTATTTTGAAGTTCATGACAATTTTCATTTTTCTCTTGAGGTGAAACATCACAGGAAATATCAAAATGAGCACAGTGAAATCCCTCCTGTGCAAACATCATCCTGCATGAAGCTGAGGCAGCACCAGTGACTACAAGGGGTGTCCTAATAATCTTTCT
Organism: Petromus typicus; assembly: GCA_004026965.1. Taxonomy (NCBI): domain Eukaryota; kingdom Metazoa; phylum Chordata; class Mammalia; order Rodentia; family Petromuridae; genus Petromus; species Petromus typicus. The sequence continues at coordinate 8,421 of PVIR01013284.1, forward strand.
CCACAGAACCCTGCATAACTTCAGTGCCTTAAAACCTTTATTTAACTTCACAAAAGTGGAACACAGTCCATGTAATTGTCACTTTGCATAAGACACCTTGGCCCAAGTGGTTGGAATAATGATACATCATTACACAATGACCAATCTTATTTATTAATAGAGTACACAATTAATTTATTAAATAATAAATAATATGACATTTGATCTATCTTAAAAAATATTTAACTAGCCAAAAATTCTTTAGTTTCTGGTTTGGATATTTTTAGTACCTTAATAGTTATTGAAATATAAAATATTGGGTCAGGGATTTAGCTCAGAGGTTCCAGCATCTACCCGGCAAGTGTAAGGTCCAGAGTTCAATCCCCAGTACCACATACCACAGTACCGGGCATGGTAGCTCATGCTTGCAATCCCAGAAGGCAGGAGGCAGAGGCAGGAAGATTGCTGAGAGTTCAAGGCCAGCCTGGGCTACACAATGAGTTTGAGACCAGTCTGAACTACAAAGCAAGATCTTGTTTCCAAATATAAAACCCCAATACACACACACACACACACACACACACACACACACACACACACACACACACATAATTTACTGATTTCATAATTTAAAATTAAATCCAGTCAAGTCTTAGTTGTTCTTAAAGTCTCTTTCTTTCTTTACTCTTCATTCTAGAAAGTCTAACTTGTCTCTCAGTAGATGGGCAGTTGGTTCAAGGACAACATTTCTCAGTTTCCCTTTCTTTTCTAATCAGGTCATGTGACTAGTTTTACCCAGTTACACTGAATGGAAAGATTTATGTTGTAATTTTAGGAACTTTCCTCATAAGAAAAGTACATAAAACAAAGGAAAACTTCTTCCATTATGTCCTCTTGCTCTGAGCCATTCAGAATCCATCTTGGGTTATAAAGAGCCATGCCTTAGGATTGATAAACTGAGCTGGAAGGAGATGGGCCACCTTCAGAAGCAGAGGTAAAGTATTAATCTCAGACTGTGTGTACTGAGACCAAAGTCACTTTTGTAATCAATACCATTATGATTTAAATTGGTAGCTTCGGTTGTTCCTTAGCTTAACAATGTGTTTCTGATTTCAATTCTTTTATTTTTATCTTGAATATCTTACATCATTGCAGACTTTGTGGTCTTAGCTTTTACTTGTTTTACTGGCTTTAATTATGCTGCAGAATTACTATTAAAATATAAACACAAATATATTAAAAATGTTAATTTTGTTGATAGCAATTCAATTAAGTCATTTAAATACTTCTGAGGGAAATACTAATCTTTATTTTTTCAAAGATGCTTACCTTGTACCTATATTGGTATCATATAGTGATTTTAATACATGTTGCCTTGTTTAAGAATAGTTATCAACATGTAACCTTACAATTAACTTTATGAACATGGATTTCTCAGTTATGGTATGTTGTTAGGAAAAACAATTATTGAACAGTATTCTCAAAAGTGGAAAGACTTAAAATGTCATAATTATGTTAATATTTTTATTTTCAAATTATGCTGATGAAAGTTGTGCAAAAATTAAAAAAAAATTAAAGACCAAATTGGGACCATTAAACTGATAATCACTTGCATTGAACCAAGAGGAAGAAATTGTACTCTTCTCATTTAAACATTAACCAGTGTCCATGTTAAAACAAGCAAGAGAGAGCCTTCCAACAACAAAAAAATATTTTGGAAATATTGTTCAGTCTCTGGCCAGTGCTGGTGACATTTGTAAACAGAATAATAAAAGTCAAGGGGAAGAACAGTAAAGTGATGTCAGTGGTTCAGTAAATGGGGCTTCAAGAAGTGAAAACTTTTCATCTGCTTTTTTTTTTTCCCTTCGACATTTTAAAACTACCATTGAGTGGGTGTACAGCAAAGGCATCTTTCCAGTCTGTATTTTCTGGCCACGGCTTATAAAATTAAGAAAATCTCTGTTACAACAAAGTGACAGCTCCATCTGTCAAACTCCTTCATACAATCTGAGAGATACAGGATCAGTGTGTCAGAATAATGCTCATATTATTTGAGCATGATATCTAGAAGAAACTCGCAAATTTTATGCTTAGATTTCTATCAGCAGTATATCACCTAATGAAAATGTTTTATTATTCTCATGGAATGATCATTTTTCTAAACTATTTCTCTTCAGCATCTTGTTCAGAGTCCCCTAAAATATTGAAGAATGTTGTAGCTTAGTTTTGAAGTTTGTACCAAAGGAAATTCTCATACCTAAAACAACTACCGATTACTGAGTATATAATGCTATCAATAAAATGCTATCAACATGGGATTTTGAATCCAGAAGTCATAAGCAAGTGAATATCCATTGCTGGATGAGGACTGTTTTCACCAAGAACTGTGGCCAACTTGGTATGAGTAAGAAAAGAGGTTGGAGATCTTGAGTCACCATGTGTTAGGGACTATCACTGTGCAAAAGCTGCACTCTTCTCTCCAAAGGGCATCTGACTGTCTGTACTCTCCAGAGCAAAGTTGGCTGCTTAGTTACTTTACTCTCTGATTCAATGTGCGTAGAGTTTAAAACAAAAAAAGAAAGAGAAGAAAGGAAAAGTGGATAGAGTGGTGCTTATAGATTTAGGAAAATCCCAAACAATTTAACGCATCTCGACAGCCCTTAGAATTTTCAGTTATATTAACCTTACATATATGTCTAATTTCTCCTCCCAATTCATTTAAATAATAGCTTGCCATAGTTGTTCCAGAAATCTCCTGGAGTTTCCAGAAGTAGCTGTCTTAATATTCTATCTCTTGCATTGCTTGGATTCCTTTTTCACTCATACATTGTTGAAACAACAAGTAATTCATAGCATTCCTTTCTCGTTACAATCTTTACTATAGGACTTTTTGCTGCAAAGGAAGATTTTTTTTTTTTTAACACGATCAAATCCTATCAATTCCTGCACCTTTCCCGGAATGCTGCTTCTGGGTATTCCACAATGTCTTCTAATCCTCATATCCCTTCAGTTGATTTGAATTACAGAATTAATCAGGAAAAGTGTTGCCAGACTGTCTGTCATTAAGGAAAGATATTTTATTGTGTAAGATACAAATAATGAGAACCTATCAAAAATGAAATCTGGCAGTCTTGTTATACAATAGCTTTTTTCTACTTGTAGAGTTTTGAATAATGACAAAAATACAATTTTGACTGGCTAAATAAGTTATATCTAAATTATATATCTCCCATAGAATGTCTCCTCTTGGGATGGGATATAGCTCAATGGCACTGTGCCTGCCTGACAAATGCTGGGTTGTTGAGTTTGAACCCTCTTACTATGTTAAAAACAAACTGGAATATCTTCCCTTAAAGAAAATATTAAGCCCAGGGGAATGGGAAAAAATGAAAATCAAGATATGTCATGTACTAGTACAAACTTTCAATGTGGAAGGTAATTATAATGTATATAGAAATGTACAAATAAAATCAATTTAAAGAAGATATTAAGCTCAAATGATTCATTAAGACAATGGGTTTACACATTTTAAATTTGTATTACTGAATTTTGTATTACCAAAATGTCATTCAAACCTAAAAAAGTATACTTGAGCACATGGTATTATCTCTGTTCACTCAGGTAACACAACAGCTTTGACCATTCCAAGAATTGTTGGTACTAATTTTGGCTCTTCACCATGGTAGTTTAGCCCAGAAATCTGTTCATTCTCCTGTTACTGCTGCTTTTCTTTGAGTCTATTCTTTCAAGCCCTGCTACTGTGTACTGTAGAAGTGTGGTCTACATACTGATGCTCATAAGTGTTGTTGGCCCTGGATGGGCTGTTCACCATGGCCTCATCTATAATTAGGTGGTACTGCCTAATGAACTGGCTCCCACTTGCTGTTCATCGTTTTGCATTTTGCTGTTCACCCATTAACGGGCAAACATTCCTTCACTAACAGAGATGTGGAGGTGCCAAGTGCCATCACCCACTCTTTGTGTTATGAAGCATGTTGAGACCAGATGGCATTCTAAACAGAGCTTTTAAGAAGAGTTTTTCAGCATACTGTGTTTCAGGAGGTGGCATCTCCTATTTTTGTGAATAAATGATTCCTTACCAGGTAAGAGCATCTTGCCTTTTACCAAGTCCTTCTCATTTATAGTAGACTTTGAAATAGTTTTATGAATAAAATGGGAGGTATTTCCACTCCAGACTTCAAAGCATAATGGGTAAAACGATAACAATGTTCAAAATGATTATATACAATACCACTTATTAGTTTCATGAAATCATGAGAGACATGATAGATTAATTTTCTCCATTTAAGGTAGAAAACCTAAGAATCAAAGAGTTTAAATATCTTGCCTCTGTCACAAAGAAAGACAATAAGAGCTACAATAACAATTCAAATTTTTACTACTCTTATTATTTTCAGGGAAATTATTAATGGTTGCCATGTCAAAACCCAGAAAATAAGGTAGAGAGAAGAGAATAATTTGTGAAATTTTATTTTTTTCTGTTTAATTCTATTTCAATTTTCCAAACCAAGATCAAGATGCATCTAACAAATTATAATACATTAGTCATGAGGAAATAGTTAATGCACTAGACATTAGTTTCGAAAATATTGTGAAGATTAGAAAATATAAGAATATGAGAAAAATAATTCTGTCATAATTATATATACTTTGCGCTACATACTTACCTGGAAATAAGACATTTTAACCCAGCTGCTTTTTAAAAAACAGGTTTTGTTTTCAGAGCAAGTAGAAAATTAGCAATCACTTGATCAAAACCGAAATGGTATACTTAGTGGATATCGATTTTTGATGCATTCTGTAGATATTGATATTTCCTTCCTCTTATTTAGTGTTGCCAACTTTATTTTTGATATTTATACTGGTGCTTATATTTCCACTAATTTTTTTAAAACTTGTATTAGTACATATTTACAATACATAATGATTGCACTCACAGTGAGGTATTCACGGTATTGGTGCATATATATAATTCAGTTCAATTTCCTCCTCCTTCCCAGTTCCCTCCACTCCACTTCTATGTTTCTACATCACATTCATTTATTATCTTATAAGAACTTTTAAAGTTAATTATATATAATTATATATAATATATCCATATATATGGAATTCATACATATATATATATATATATATGACCACATTAATAAGCAAGTAATGTATATAATATGGAAAGTGATTGTACTGAAGATATACTTTTAGATTCATTGTTCATACTAGATTACAATAGCTTTTATCTTTTTATTAACTATGTTTCATTTTATAGCACATATATATAATTTATTGTATATTATATAAATTATATATATAATTTTAAACATTTTATATATATATATAATTTTTCAAATAAGAAAAACCACTTGATATTTAAGCTTGGATGTCTGTTATTTCAGTTATGTATATATATTTCTAATATTGATCACAGATAGTAAAAGACCTTATTACCATTGCTAGGAGACTCATAAATTATTTTTCTGCTTCAGACGGATCTAAAATAAGGTGAAAAAAATCTAGACAAAATCCTCAGTAGAGTACAAAACTGCAGTGATGAATTTTTACCATTTCAATCTTAACTGAAATATAATAAATTTCATTAAATGATAATAACCATTATATATTAGACGTTTTAAAGTTTAGTAAAATATTCATAAAATAACTAAAGAGATTGTTTTAAGAGTTGAAGTTTCTAGCAAATCTTCGGAAATGTGTTACATTATGTTGAATAAGTTTATAGTCTATTGTATAGCTAAAATTGAGCATGTTTTGCAATGTTGCAATTGTACTGGGGACAAAAAGACTTTAATGAGTTTTCTATTTTAAAATTTTTTCAGTTTTTATTTTTTATTAATGCGTGTGTCCAGTACATAATGATTACACTCCTCATGGGGGCTGCTACATGTTCATTACAGATTTTGATTCTTTTCATTCCTTTTCTACACTTTTTTCCTTTTCATTCCATTTCCTGGTCCTCTTCCAATCTTCCAATCTTCTCTTCCAATCTTCTCTCTCTCTCTCTCTCTCTCTCTCTCTCTCTGTCTATTTAGTTATTATTTTGCTCTTTGAATTTCTCATATGCAGTATTTAAGCTCATGGGTTGGGTATGTTTCACTTAACATATGGTCTGAAGTTATATCCATTTTCCTAGAGTTGAGTCAGATTTTATTCTTTATAGCATTATATACTCCATTGTATGTAAATCCCACATTTTAAAAAATTTTAAACAGTTAATGTAAATATTTTGAAGGATGTTTGTCCATATATACAAACAGTTATGCACAGTACATGTTTGTTTTCATTGTTTACTAAGCTTTAAGGCTTTTCTTCTCCCTCATTATAAAAGTTCTTTTGACCACAAATATCTGAGAAATGGCTCTCTAAAATACAGTTGTGTCATGTTACCAGGCAAAAAACAGCTGAACCACACAGTAACTCTCTTTGTCAGCTTTATGTTTCTTTTTTCCCAAAAAACAAAATCAGTTTTTGTGTTTATATATATATTTTAAAAACAGAAAGCCACAGTCAAAACCATGTAACAACAGTACATATGCTGAAGTCCAGTAATATGCTCTTATCTAAAACTGGATATGTACAGTACAATCTGAATAAGATTTGAAGTAAAGTATTGGCATTTGTTCTTTCCCTTAAACTTACATTGTACTATACTTGCTATTACACATATAACTCCTGTTATTGGATTAGAAAAGAGTTATCCTTCAAGGAGGATAAGGCAAGCCTTTTCTTGTCTGACAAATGACTGATTCCTCCTGTGCATTTCAATATAGAGGATTCCCTTCTCTAAAATAAACGTAACTATTTAGTTTCATGTGAGTAGACCTGTATCCCTAATTAAAAGCAAAAACTTTATCATGGACTTTCAGTATTCTAACCACTGTGAAGTGTAGTGATGTTAGTAGCAACACTCAAACAGCCACATTTCATTTACTGTGCATTTTCTGTGACTGATATCTATTCCCTAAGATTTTAAACTTTCTACTTTGGAAGTAAATATTCCAATTATCAGCTAAAGGCCTCTGGATCAGCAGAATATCTTGTTTACAGTGAAGCAAAATCCAGGCACTTAGAATCTGTGATGCCCTCATTTAGAGGGAGTTCTCCTCAAGTAGTCAGACAGATATAAAGGAGCTGTGGTTCTTCTACTGAATGGAGTATTACTCTGCCATAAAAAAATCACAAGCTTGATTCATTTATACTTAAACGGACATACCTTGAGGATATCCTCCTAAGTGAAATAAATATGTCACAGATGTGTAAATATCATATCTTTTCTCTGGTATGAGAAAATAAAGATGTAAATGAGTTCTAGAATTGTATGTTATATATTGTGAAATAGAAAATACTCAAAGCAAAATAGGATGAAGGAGGAAAAATGATGAGATTATAACAAAAAAGAAAGGAAGGAAACAAAGTTTATGTATATAGGGGGTGGGGGTGGTAGGGTGGGTAGGGCTATGGGAAAAAATGAGAATTAAGTTGTGTCATATACTGGTACAAATTCTCATTGTTCAGTGAAATCATGATGTGTATATGTAATGTACCAATAAAGATTTCAATTAAAAAAATAAATATGAAACATGATGAAGTTTTGCAAGCCACGTGCATGTCCTATCATGAAAGTGATGCAGGTTATTTCTGTTTGAATTCATTTGTTGAAAACAGCTGCATTTAAGAGACAGTGTGTAAAAAATTAAGTTGTGTCTTATCCTGGTACAAATCCCCATTATGGAGTGCAATCATGATGTGTATATTTAATGTACCAATAAAGATAATTAAAAAAAAAAAAAGAGACAGTGTCTAATGTGGAAATAATACTCAATGACAACTGAATTAAGAAAAACATCAAATTATTAACACACATCAATACAATGTTTAGGATTAGATAAAATGATGTGTAAATGAAGACTATAATGAATGATGCATTGGAAAAAAGTGAATGTATGATTTAATCAAAAGTTTAGTGGAAAAATTTTGACACTCATGTAACATTTATGCATCTTCCAAATTTGTTGTATCACCCTCATCTTAACTCCTACGCTTTTATATTTGTGGAGATTTTAGAGCAGTGAGCGATTGAAGTTATCAGAAACTATCTCAAAAGTGAAGGTTTATTTTAAGAGCTTTGAAGTTGTCCAACACCCAACAGCAGAAGCCCTGGAGTGTGCAAAAATCACTGGGACCAGGTGAAGTCTGAAGCTGTAGTGGTTCTTCATCTCAGATGTGTCTGGTCTATCTTCTATGTTAGAAAACTGCTTTCTCAAGTTCTTACATAATAGATAGTTGCAAGTCACTTATTCTGAAACTTTTAGATTTGTCCTTCCTACACCTGAAAGAACTACCTGACCTACATTGTGTAAATCCCAATTTAAAAATCTAGACAATAGCATCTAAGTGGTCAATAGATCGATTTTTGTACATAGACTAATCTAATATATGAAAGCTTGGTGAACTTTGCATTTTGTGTTATTGCTCAGGTAAGCCTCGCCCCAATTCAAAACTATCAGATGTAAGAACAAGTCCAATGGTTCTAGATGAAGAGATCCACTGGTGAGAATGAGAATATATGAAAGTAGGAAGGCTGGATTTGGAGTGGTTGTAAAGACACTTAGAATATCACCTTAATTACAAAGTCATGCTAGTATAATCAAAATGATGATTGAGGGAGATCATTTTGAAGAAACAGGAAGTTTAATTGGAAGGGGAATGTTTTCTGAAATTCTCTGTGGTGATTAGAGTGGTTGGCCTGTAATGGTGAGAACTGTGGTTATTCTATATGCAATAATCTGAACATTACTACTCAGTGCATTATTATATGGGTTATGCATTTAGGCATATTACAGGTAAGACACTTTTTAGTCATTTTGCAGATGTACATAGAAACATTTTTTTCTTTCTACCATACTAAACAATGCAGAAGATAACTGTTTACAATATAATATATTGTTGATTATGTTAGTAAATAAAATATTTTCTATAACAAGGATAACCTTGAAAATGTGTACCTTTTATCTAAATTTTTATTGTTTAAGTTTTTGACATTTCCAGGACATTAGCCCTTATTTCATACTTTTAAATTAAAAAGTTTAGAAACCATAGGAATATATAAATAAATTCTATCTTTAGAAATGAAAAAGTCAAAATGTATAAAACTAATATACTTTTCTAGAATTTTGTTAAATACATTGTTTTATCTTCTCCTCTCTTTCTAAAATTTATTTAATGTATTTCCAACAGAGCTTAACATTTTACAAATATTAAACTTACATGTTCTTCTTCAGGCTTTGCATTATTAAGATTAAATCTCACAATTTGTCACCTTATAGAAGAAAATATAAAGAAGGCTTAAAAATAAATCACTGGTCAGTGTATAGTTTTACAACTCACCCATATGAGTTCATGATATATATTTTCCAAATTTTAAAAACTTGCTTTTTATTCTACATAATACATTTATATAGAGAGGAAGTAGTGTGCTTGCAAATGATTACCAATTGGCCAGCCAGAACAGAATGCCTTTTTTTTGTCAAAAGTGCTTATTTCTGTGGTGTACACAATTTACTCTCACCAGGCAACTCAAACCTGCTCCAGCACACAAGTAATTGAAGCCTTGTGTAGGGTTTGTCCCATCCTGCACTCTTTCTCGTGTACATTTACAATAGGCCAAAAATAATCTTGGAGGATCACCAAGAGATATAAGTTTCTGTATTTATGGGAATGTTGAGAACCCAAACCATAGAACAAAACTGATTTAAAAGAAGATGAAACATTGAACAAGGTTGGAGGCCTGCAGTTTCTCTCTTAACTAACAAATGTCAACAACCCATTGATTTCCTGAGTCCTTCAGTCAACAAGAAGACTGGGTTAGGCTAAAAACTAGCTCAACCTTAGTCTCGAGAGGCTCCTGAGCCAGGAGTTCTGATCCCTGGGTGTTGGTCATTAAGTTCAAGAGCTTGTCTTCTACTCTATTCTCCTCCCACATTCCAATTCCATTGAATTTTTTTCACATTGCCAGGTTTTGATGTGATGCAGCAAGAAATACTCTCAGGCATCTCTGCTTGTCAGCAAGGTCCTGACAACTGGAAAGTGCCAAGGCTTTATGAGCCATGAGGATCCACCCTTGTCTGTGACACTCTGTGTTAACATTGCCATGGAGACACTGTACCAGGCAAAGCAGTGCCAACAGAAGACTCAAGGATGAACCCAGTTCCCAAGCATTGATGTAAAAAAATGTGATGTCTTTAATTATACTAGACTGTGGAATATTAATCATTAGAACTGTACCCTGCAACTAGGAATGGGGAAACAGTGTTACAGCTGTTCCAATGGAACAGTACAGTGGAATGCATTCACACTTATTTGGTAGCCTAGAATCAATAAAACAATGTCAACAAAAACTGAATTTGAGCACACATTATTGACTATGAAAAAAATAACCTTGCTTTGATAGATAAACATCTTAGGAGCTTTTGACCCAAATCTGAAGTAGAAACTATTAGAAAAAGGAATAAAAGGAGGCAGATATTTTATTTTAGAACAAGTTATGCTAATGGAAAAAGTAACAAGAAACATTCATTCTTGAAAGATGCACTGTAATACCTCCATTTTAAAGACTGTAAAAACAGTTTTCAAAATATATCACACAAATGAATAAGAGTTCCAGACAATGCTGAAAATACTTTGGAGGAAAAGTGTGAATATCAGAAAAGCATGAAAGTGCTTAAAAAGAGGTAGAAAAATACAAAATAAGAGTGAGAGTACTTAATATGTTAAGGAACAAGTGCTACCAGACAGGACAGGTCACATCTTTAAGGAAATACTTGCTGTTCTTTGAGAAGACACCATAGATACAGGGACATGAAACTCAACATAAAAAAATCATTAGCATATAGCCATTTCTTACAAGGCAGTTTGAAGAGACTAGCATGGCTAACTAATATACTTACAATGACAGGCTAAGTGCCAGCCCCTCAATGATATCCACATCCTGATGCCCCTAACCAAATATTTGTGAATTCATGAAAAAAGGAAGTTTGCAGATAGGATCAAATAAAGGAGTTCAAGATAGGAAAAATATCTGGATAGGTTTTTAAGAAGGATTTTTACTGGAAAAAGGCAAGAAAGTCAGACTCTGAGAAGAAAATATGCAAACATAAGTAGAAATGTTAGTGATAAGATCACAAACAAAGAAATGGGTGTAGCTTTTAAAACTTGTAATAAAAGAGAAATTGATTCTTTTCCAGGGCTTGCAGAACAAAATCAGCCCTGTTGATACACTATTAGCTTCTTCCCTCCACACAAAAGAAAAGAAACAACAGTTAGAGACTTTTGATCTAGAAAACTGTAAAGAATCTTGGGTTATTTTAAGCCACTACATTTACGATTTCTTATGAAAATATCAGGGAAGAAGTAAACTTGCTTAAGGATTATTAAAGACCTACAAATCCCAACTAACAGTAAGTCTGTTGAAAACTAATATAATAGATAAACTTCGAGATCACACCAAAGTCTTCAAAATAAGAGTTTCCGTGAAGAAATAGAGAAAAACAATGAGGAGGAGAAAGGGAAAGTTCCAAGAAAGACATCCAGTACTTTCTGGACTGCACCGAGATAAATCAGATGCTTATTTTTCACCAAATCTTGAATGTGAAGGAAAATTACCATAAAGATATGAAAATATTTGATTAGATTATTCATGCATATGAAGGATTGGACATTATAAAATACAAGTCAATAATTTTCTACAAAATTGAAGATGATCATTAGCAGTTAACAATACTAGCTTGTTTTCAAAGAAAAGCTCATGATAACAGGTTGCAAACACTGAGAGAATCCCACTAATGTAAAAGTTAAAAATAAAATTTCTGAAAAACCTTAACTGAACAAAATTTAAATGTGGATATTTCAAAATGTAGTTTTATTTCCCAATTATGCCCTCTGTGTTCCAAGTGTGACATTGGATAGAGGCTTGAAAGGTCAGCAGGAAATTCCTGGAAAATAGATCCTCCAAGATGATCCAAAATCAGGCTGACGGTGGTGTGAGAATCCAACACACACATGTCATGCAGTGGAATCAGGACATAGGAACCAACCTCTAGCCCAAGCCAAATGATAAGGATTGGGTTCTCTACAGTACAGCACTTTCTACTCACCAGAAAATGCCCTTTGGGTCTCTACTTAATTCATTTATCCTACTAGGACAGAAAACCAATGTCCAGGATCTGGTTCTTCAGACATTTCTGTGTAAGAGGTCTTGTTGTCACAGGGAGATCCCTCACAAGAAGACTCTTGTCCTTTTGTCTCTTCTGAAAATCAAAGGCAAGCCTTCCTAGGATTTCTTTCAAGGAAAGACTTCCCAACCCTATCCTATCCTTGCTGGTAACAAGAAGTACCGCCACACCAGTCACTAGATTTATTCTTGTACCAGAGTTAAGTCACTTCAACAACAGAACTAAGTCACTTCATATTTATTCCTCCTTCTAACATGCTTACTTAAGAATCATAGTGAGATATCTTTATCCTTTAATAGTTATTTTGATTGTTTCTTTTCATTTTGTTGCTTTTAATTTGCCATTTTTTCTCTAGTGAAATATTAGCAGTTATAATTCTTAGGATCATTTTATGATTCTTAGTTTCATTATAAAGTTTACAATATAGTTATTTTGAATCCTGTTTGAAGTTGGGGTTTATGGTATTTCTATGATTTAAAAAAATCCATTAAAATAATACAAATACACTGCAAGAATTTATTTTATCTTTATTCTGAAATGATTTTGGACTTTACCTATTTTAAGTGATTTCATGCTATGTAAAATAGACAAGTTTAAAAGTTATAAATGCACATGCATGTGTATGTGTGTGACAGAGATATAGTGTTCGTTCTCTACACTCTCATATTGTTCTCAGACTCAGTCTTGAAGAGGCTGTAACAACACTGAAAACAGAAAATAATCTTCAGAATTCTCCCTCTGTCACTGTCACCCGTCACCTCTTCTTAACAGCCGTCACTCATTTGTGTTTAGTCATAATTTCTGTACTCTACACTTTTAAAATATTGATTTCATTTTCACTTTTATTTCTTGATTTCTTCCGGTTCACTCTCTGCTTATGAGCCTGCCTCTAAGGTACCAAAATGGCATTCTCAGATCCTACTGAATAGAACACAGGACAGAGAAAGTAAAAAACTACATATTCTTTGATTGTGTCTATGAAAATTACTTTCAGAATTATTTAGAAAACATCAACCTGAGTCATTATGAAAATATATTATTAAATGCATTTGGTTATATTTTTATTAAAAGTAAATAAATACATAATTTTGTCTAAGCCTATAAGTGTACATGGCACAATTGCCTTGTTGATAACTTTTTTCTTATCAAAATTAATATTTTTTTTTAGTTTTATAAAAAATCATTTTAGACAGATCTTAAAATTTTTCTTAGAACCATGAATGAAGTTGATTAAATGGATGATTTTTCTTGCTTGTCAAAACTAACAAACACTATGAAAGTAAATGGGATCTCATCCTATTGAGAGGTTTCTACACAGCAAAAGAAACCAACAGCAAAGTGAAAAGGCATTCAACAATATGGGAAAGAATCTTTACCAGCCACTTGTCAGACAAAGGGCTACTATCTAGAATATATAAAGAGCTTTAAAAAAATCAATCCACCCAAATTTAAAGGCACATTTCAAAAATGGGCATCTGAAATGAACAGGCACATTTCAGAGGAAGAAATAAAAGCAGCTAAGAAACATATGAAAACTTTTCAATATCACTAGTCATTTGAGAGATGCAAATGAAAACAATATTAAGATTTCATTTCACTCCACAAAGAATGGCTGCTGTCTCAGAATCAACCAGCAACAAATGTTGGCGAGGCTACAAAGAAGGAACCCTTCTCCACTGTTGGTGGGACTGTAGACTCATGCAACCCCTGTGGAGATCAGTTTGGAGATTCCTCAAAAAGCTAGGGTTGGAGGTCCCATTTGACTGGGCCATCACCCTGTTAGGTATATACACAAAATAATTAAAAGACTCATATCACAGTGACATATGTGCACTCATATTTATATGAGTATACTGATTGCTAAATCTTGGAAACAATCCAAATGTCCATCGACTGGAGACTGATAAAAAAGCTGTGGTTCTTCTACTGAATGGAGTATTGCTCTGTCATAAAAAATGATAAATTTGAACCTTTTATACTTAAAGGGATGTACCTTGAGGACATCCTCCTAAGTGAAATAAATAGGTCACAGGTGCGTAAATATCACATCTTTTCTCTGATATGAGAAAATAAAGATGTAAATGACTTCTAGAATGTATGTTATATATAGTGAAATAGAAATTACTCAAAGTGGAATGGGGTGAAGAGGGAAAAATAATGAGATTATAACAAAAAAGAAGGAAACAAAGTTTATGTATATAGGGGGTGATGATGGTAGGGTGGGAAGGGCTATGGGAAAAATGAGAATTAAGTTGTGTCATATACTGATACAAATTCTCATTGTTCAGTGCAATCATGATGTATATATGTAATGTACCAAAAAGGTTAAAAAAAAGAAAAGAAAGTAAACAAGAACACAGATTTTAAAAATAATTTAATTGTTACATTTTATACATACACTGTGATCACATTCAACATTAAGAATTTGTACCTGTACATGACATATATTGATTCTTATTTTTCCCATTCCCCTATCCTCCCTACATTCCGTCAAACCTCTACATACATAAGCTTTGTTTCCTTTTTTGGCTATTCAATTTTTTTTATTTCCCTTCTTCACTTTTCCCTAACTCCTTTTTCCCTTTTTCCTTTGAATATTTTCTTTCTTTCACAATAGCTATTATACATTTTGCAATTCATTTATACCTTCAGTTTCTCGTATTAGAGAAATGAAATGGTATTTTTATATGCGTCCTATTTATTTAACTTATGAGTATGTCCTAAAAGCATATCTATTTGAATAAACATTGATCAAGTTTATCATTCTTTATGAGTGAGTAATACTCCATTTCATTTTTTAAAAACCCATATCTTCTTTATCCAATATCCAGTCTATAGGTATTTGAGCTGTTTGCAAGATTTAGCTATTAAAAACTGGGCTACTATAAAAATGGATGCACATATGTCACCATGATGTAATTCTTTTAATTATTTTTTATGTATACCTAGAAGATGAATAGCAGAGTCAAATTGGACCTTTAATCTTAGTTTTTGGAGGAATTTCCACACTGATCTCCACAGTGTTTGCACCAGTCTACATTCCCACCAACTATACGGAAGGGTCTGTTTCTCCCCAGAACCCTTCCTACATTTGTTCTTGGTTGATTTCATGATAGCAGCCATTCTTTGTGAAGTAAAATTGAATCTCAATATTGTTTTCATCTTTTCTCAAATGACCAGCGATGTTGAACATTTCTCCATGTTTCTTTAATGCCTTTTGTTCTTCATTTAAAAGTGTCTGTGCATTTCAAATGTCCATTTTTCAATACAGTCTTTAAATTTAAGGGGGGGTTGGGGTGGGGACTTAGCTCAGTGGTTCCAGCGCCTGTCTTGCAAGTGCAAGGACCCGGGTTCGATCCCTGGAAACCACATACCATACTGGGTGTGGAGAATCACCCCAGCAGCAACCAGTACCACATACCACAGTGCCGGGCATGGTGGCTCACGCCTGTAATCCCAGCACTCGGGAGGCAGAAGCAGGAGGATTGCTGTGATGTGAGTTTAAGGCTGAGCTCAGGGCCAGCCTGAACCACAAAGCGAGACCCTGTCTCAAAAAACCTTAAAAAAAAATAAAGAAAAAAAATAAATTTGAGGGGGATGATTATTTTAAAGGTCTTTATATTCTATAGATAGTAGTCCTTTGTCTGAGAAACAGCTGGTAATTTTCTTCCCCATATTATCAGCTGTCTTTTTGCCCTGCTTGTGATTTACCTTGCTGTGAAGAAGCTTTTTAAGAAGGTGATATACCAGTTTTTGATTCCTTCTGCTAGTTCACATGCTGCTGAGATTTTGTTCATAAAGTCTTTCCCTGTGCTAGTGTCTCCAAGAGTTCTACCTAACCTACTTTTCAGAAAGTTCAATGTTTCTCTTTTAATATTTAGGTCTCTAATTCACTTTGATTTTAATTTAATTATGGTAATCATGGTAAAAGAGATAGACCTAGCTACAATCTTCGGCAGATTGAAACCCAATTTTTCCAGCACCATTTGTTAAAGAGGCTATCTTTCCTTCAGTGAGGATACCTGGCTCCACTGTCAAGATGAGGTGGTTTAGTGTATTTGTAGTTCTTTCTCAATCTTCTAGTCTGTTTCACTGATTGTCAGATTTGTATCTTTGCAGTGCTATGCTGTCTTTATCATAATGGCTTCAGAGTACAGTTTCAAGTTGGAAATTGTGATACCCTTTGCCATGTCCTTGTTGCCTAGAATACTTTGGTTTGCATTTTAGGTGTCTTCTGGTTTGAGAGGAACCAACATTGTCAAAATGGCCATACTCTTAAAACTAACATATAGATTCAGTACAATACCAATTGAAAATCCAAAGCATATTTCACAGAGTTAGATAAAGCAATCCAAAAAATTCATGTAGAATACACAGTTTTGACTTTAAAACATTATTTCAATTTTTTTGAAGGTTCTATGATGGCCAGGGTGGATTTGAACTCACTGTGAATCTCAGGCTGGCCTCCATATCACAGTGAACTTTGTGCCTCAGCCTCCTGAGAACTAGGATTATATGTGTGACATTGCCCTGTGAGAGGAAATCATTAAATGTTCAGCCTCCTGAATTTTCTCTTGGGCTTCAGAAGATGGTCTACAGGAGAGAGGCCACAAGTGGGTATTTTCTTCATTCCAAGTTTCAGCTTCTTTCATAGCCTTGTCAATAATTTATGATTTTAGTAGCATTACTCTGAATAGAATAGTCTTCTTGTTTCTTTCAAAAACAGGAAATTATATTTTAGCTCAAGGTAAGTCTTTTTGCAACCTTTTCTACACTCTCCTTTCTCCAAAGTAAATCCAAATAACAATGACAGAAATTGAGGGCTGTGCAATGGATCTTTTTCACCCTGGTTTTTATAATCATTATACCTTGGAATAGCTTGAATAATACTTTCCCTTGCTGCCTCAAAGACTCATTTGACTAATGTAGTCAATAGTGAGGGAAATAGTTGTAAACATCAGTAAAACCACATAATCAGTTGTAGAAGCAAAGGCCTTAATGTATTATACAAATTCTTTCTTAGTAAAATACTAGTGTATTGCGATGTTAATTTTATTTGTTGACTTGGTTAGGCATGATACCTAGATATTTGATTAGACATGGTTCTGAACATTTCTGTGAGAAGTTTATGGATGAGATTAACATTTACATTGGTTGACTTTGAACAAAGTTGATTTTCCTCCGTAATATGTGATACACATTTAATCAGGACATCTGAAAAGAAGCAAATACTGAAAATAAATGGCTGGACAAACCTAGATTACCTGATATTGGTGGTCAAAATCTGGATGTTTTATGTGTTCAGGCATGGACTCAGGCAGAAATGAATAACATAGCATTAAAAACTGGAAGAAAGTCAATTCTTCTTGAAAATATTAAAAAAAAAACCCTGAACTTTATTCTATTATGTGTGTACATACAGGTTTGTGTGCTCTACTGATTTGTACAAAATTATTCCTGTCTTTAGTGGCAAATAATAAACTCAGGAGTTCTGGCAGGTTAAGCGAGAATGAAGAAACAAAAATAATCAAGATGCAATATGTATATGTACCAACTCCCCAAACAAACACAAATAAAGCTAATATTTCTACTTAAAATATCAGTCCTTAGCCTAAAATTTATTTCCTGAGAGCTTCTACCAATCAATAATTATATAATCCTTGCTCCTTAAAGTAATAAATCTCGATATTTATTTTTTGAGAGCATTTCTAAAGGGTCAATGGGATAGGGCCTGGTGTATGTTTAGTTCTTATAGTAAAATGCAAGAAAAGAGAAGCAAATAGAAATATTTGTTAAGCAGCAAGTAACCCCACTTGAAGATGTGGACAATAGTTTAGGATTGCAAAACAAAGGCGAGGACATGTTCTGGAAAAAGCATGAAAAGGATAGCTTGGAAAATACTTGATAGAAAGATTGTGAGTGCTATTTATGCATCGAAAGAGACATTTCCTCAGGAGCCAAAAATAATGATTTGGTTAAGTAGCAGGAATACTGACAGTTTCTTAGGCCAATAGAAAGAGATGTAAAGAAATGAAGGAAGACTGCTATTGTTTTAAACAGTAGGTTCATCTTGCTCTTCTTTTTCTAGTCACTTGATGTTCAGCATTAGATTGTTTATTTGAGCTTGCTCTGCTTTCTGGAGGCAGGTATTCATTGCTATGAATTTTCCTCATAGGCCTGTTTTTATTGTGTCCCATAAATTTCTATATGTTGTATTGGGGTTATCGTTTAGTTGTAAGAACTGTTCAATTTCTTCTTTAATTTCTTCCATGACCCATTGGTTGGTCAGCAGAGTGTTATTCAGTTTCCATGTGTTTGTGAGGATCCTGGACTTTATTTTGCTCTTCAGCTTCAATTTCAAGGCACTATGATCTGACAGTATACAGAGGATAACTTAAATCCCTTTGCATTTACTTAAATCTGTTCTATGAACTAGTACATGATCTATATTGGAGGATGATCTGTGAGCAACTGAGAAGAATATAAATTCTGACTTTGTAGGGAGAAATACTCTGTAGACATCTATTAAGTCCATTTGCTAAAGAGTATGGTTTAGCTTAATATTTCCTTAATGATTTTCTGTCCAGTCAATCTGTCTCTTTGTGAAAGTGGGGTATTGGAGTCCTCTACTATTATAGTATTGGTGTTTATCAGGTTTTTCATGTCCATTAATGTTTGTTTTATATAGTTGGGTGCATTAGAATTTGGTGCATAGATATTTAATATTGCTATTACTTTCTCTTGGATTTTTCCCTGTACTAAACCACAGGGCAAGTGAGCCTATTGGACATGCATTCTCCAGTGATAACAACACCAAAGATGGTCCATTGATGGCCGGAATTTTTCTTCTCCCCATGGGCCTACAGCTCAAGTCCAGGACATACACTACCTTTTTCTCTCTTGGTTTCAGAGGACCAAGCTGCCATTGATCAGTGCCTCAGAAATGAGATGGCCACCCAAGACTTCAGGTGCAGGGATGTCACCCAACACTGAGTAGCAGTGTTGTTATCCTGAAGACCCAGAAGATAGGGAACAGAGACAAAGAAAGTGAGTCTCAAGCCTTAAAAGAGTGGAATTTGCTTGCTAAGTTTTTTTTTAAATTATCTTTATTGGTACATTAAATATACACATCATGACTGCACTCCATAATGGGGATTTGTACCAGTATAAGACACAACTTAATTCTCATTTTTTCCCATAGCCCCACCCACCCTACCACCCCCCCATATATATAAAATTTGTTTCCTTACTTTTTTGTTACAATCTCAACATTGTCCCCTTTCATCTTATTTTACATTGAGCATTTTCTATTTCAAAATATATAACATACAATGCTAGCACTCAAGAATTAAAAGACTCTTATCACAGTGACATATGTGCACCCATGTTTATAACAGCCCAGTTTGTGATTGCTACATCTTGGAAACAACCCAAGTGTCCATCAACTGGAGACGATAAAAAAAGCTGTGGTTCTTCTACAGAATGGAGTACTACTCTGCCATAAAAAAAATGCTTGCTAAGTTTTAAATGATTTGACATCCATCCTTCCTTTCATATCTCTCTCTTTTGTAATGGAAATATCTAGCCTGTGCCTGTTGCACCATTGTATTCTATAAGCAGATGTCTTACCAGATCTCACAGATTTGTGGCTCAAGAAGAATTTCATCTCAGGATAAAACTTACCTTGAATCGCACTCATATCTTATTTAGAGGACATTTATATGAGGCAGTGGAGTTCATGTTTATGCAGTGCAAAAATTTAGATAAAAATAAAAAGTATTAAAAGTTTTGCCCTCAGGGTGGTATTTGTAGGAGGTAATATAGATACTTTAGTAGATGGAATTCACTGAGAAGTCCTTAGGTCACTGGTGAGGTACTCCTAAAAGAGATTGTGGAATCCTAGACCAGGTCTTTCTGGTAGAAATCTTTCTTTCTTTCTTTCTTTCTTTCTTTCTTTCTTTCTTTCTTTCTTTCTTTCTTTCTTTCTTTCTTTTTCTTTCTTCCTCTCTCTCTCTTTCTTTCTTTCTTTTTTTCTTTCCATCTTTCTCTCTTTCCTCCTTTCTTGGCTTTTGTCCATGAAGTGAACAGTATTGCTGTGCCACATGCTCATGCTATAATGTTCTGTGTCACAAAAGGTTCAAAGCAAAAATATCAACCAATCCTGGATTGAAAATTTCATCACTCTGAGCCAGCATAATTATTTTACCTTATAAGTTATCTCTGCTGTGAAAGTGACAGATAGCTGACAGTGGGAGATGATTCTGGCATTTAAGGCTTTTAGAACTGTGGATGTGAATGTGAGAAGAATGTAAATTTTAAAGATCAAAGTGCAGAATGTCATAATTTGAATTGTTTTCCCTTTAACTCACTAGTTAAAGCTCTAATGTTCATTGTATTTTTTCACAGAAAGGACTTTTAAAAGGAGTCATAAAATTAAATGAAATCATATGGACAGACCAATAATTGAATACAATTTGTGTCTTTCAAAGGGTGGAAGATACCGGTGCATGCCTGTATGGGGAGGCATGTGAGTTCATTAGCAATACAGCAGCTCGGGGATTTTTTAGTCTATTACACTGACTTCTAGGTTTGTATTCACTCCCTTATAACACTAATCATATCTTTCAATAACTTTTTAATCAGAGAAGAGAGAACAGAAACAGGGAAAATAACACTATCTCTAAAATAGATGGTGGTAAGTAATTAGCACAAGGAAGAGCAGGCACAGAAGAAAGCATAAAACTGCCATATTAAAAAAATAATAAGCATTACATGCATACAACTAAGTGAACAAAAGAGTTCAAGTTGCAGAAGGAAATGTTCAGGAATGAGGTTGTGGTTCTAAGCCCATTGTAATAATCTGGGCTCTGGGTGAGAAGAGAAATAAAGGTTTGGAGGTCAATGGGTGATGTGATTTAACATCTGTTTTTAGTAAATCCTTCTTAGTTTTATGATTAATAGAATGAAGTGAAGCAGAAAATAACAAAAATTGAAGGAAGAGAAGTACTTCGAAATAGACCATAACAGTCAAAATGAAAGATAAGGGTTCTTTGAACGTAAATACTATACCAGCAACACTAAGAAACTATTAGATTTCACATGCAGGTTGAAGAGATGGCTGATGAAATTTGCAAATGAATTTAATATACTATATAAAAAGTTTCTTGTTTAAGTTTCTAGTTAGTTTGTATTTAGGGCTCTCCAGGAAAATATCTATGGGGAATTTGTATATACAATTATCCAAATGTATCAATATTTGTATCTATCTTTTCATCTATCTGTCCATGTGTCTTTCTTCTTGTTGTACTAGAATCAGAATTATTGTAAAGAATTAGTTTATATGCTTCTAAAGAATAAACATTCTCACAATATACCTTATGTAAGCTAAAGTACATCACATGATCCAGTCATATTGACAGGTAAAATTTGCTGAAATAGTTGATAAATCTAGGGAAGTGAATCTCAAAGTAGGATGCCGGAATCAGCACCGTCAGTATCACCTAGGAAAGGTTCAAAGGGGAGTTCCTAGGCCCCTTGTTGAGACTCAGTGGATCAAAAGCTTTAGCTATAGATTGTAGCATCTTGTATTTCTCCATGTCTTCCAGGTGATGTTGAGTGATACAGCTATGCTTCAAGAATCCCTGTAATAGTCTCCTTAAATTGTCATAGGCAAATGTCACAGGATAAATAGCTTACCAGTGAAAATATGTTTTCTTACACTTCTGCAAGCTGGAAGTCTAAAATCAAAAGTAACAGTTTTCTGGTGAGAAATGCTTTGTAGTCACATTTTTAGAGTTATCACTTGCCTTTTCTCTTTTCTCTGTGCACAGGAGAAGAGGGAAGCACTTTCAGAGAGTGCCTTCTTTTCTAATTAGGATGTTAGTGTCTACATCCATACCACCCTGAACGCACCCAATCTCATCTTAATTAGGTCACTAGTTCTATCGTATTATATCACCACCTACTTAACTTAATACAACCCTCACAACCTGCCCAAAGGCTGTCAATCTCCAAATGTCATCAATAGGTTTATATGACTTTAGCAAGAGGCCACTGGAACAATAGCAGTGTGCAGACAGAGGCTCCAGCCAGAGACCCACAAAAGCTACACAGACCTCGTGTGGCAGAGTGCAGAAAGGCTATCATTCTGGGATCAGGAAGATGGTGAGATGGTGAGAAACAGAGAGGGCCTCTGGGAAGCTTGTCATTGAGAACTGAAGCTTACTGGGAAAGCCAAGAGAGTCATTACAGAAAAGGCACACTGGATTGCAGTGGCTGATAAATTTTGGGAGTCAACACCTCCTACTGGAACCAGACCCACTGCAAGGGAAGACTGGCTCAGACATGCAGTAGAACAGTGTAGAACTCAAATCTGAAGGAAGTTAAGGAGCCGAATTCCAACCTTGCAGCCAGCCATCTGTCTGAACTTCAGTGACTATGGGTCACTGAGATTTGTTGATACATATCTGTACACTGCTCATATTGTCCACTAGTGACAACAGAGACACGCCTTGAAGGGCATATATTTTTTACTTCTGTTATTTTCTTTCCTTCTTTTTCATTTCACAGTTTTATTTTCCTGTTTGTTTCTCTGTTGTTCTTATTTTTACAGGATTTTGAGTATGATTTGTAGTTTTAAAAAAATGGGGGAAGCTTCATGCATAACAGACCAACACTCCAAAAAATTCCAAACAATATCCTAGGGAAACAAAGTGAGAGTCACAAGTTCCTGAAATTCAACAAAATAGGCAAGGCAAAGAATTGAATAACAGCAAAAGATCATGGCAAGGATAGGTCCATATATATTAGTTATAAACATCAATGTTAATGGTCTCAATTTCCAAATCAAAATAATAGACTGGGAGAATGTACAAAGAAGCAAGATCCAATAGCATGCTGCATGCAAGAAACACAATTCAAAAAGAAATTCATAAACTGAAAGTCAAAGAATGGAAAATAATGCTTCATGTACATGAACCCAAAAGAAAGCAGAGGTAGCTATCTTATTTGCAAAGTGGAATTCAAACCAAGACTAACTAAGGAAAACAAAAGGGGACACTATATCTTTGTACAAGGAACAATCCAAGAGGAAGAGATGTCAACCATAAATATATGTGCACCAAATGCTAATGCACCCAAATATATAAAATAAAAATTAATGCACATGAAAAATCAAATAGTATTAATACATTTCTAGTTGGGTATCACAGTACAACACTGTTACAAATAGACATATAACTAGACAGATTACACAATGAAATACTAGAATGGGACAAAACTCTTGAACAAGTGGACTTAATAGATAAGAGTGTTCTACCCCACAAGATTGAAATATACATTCTTTTCAGGTGCATGTGGGTCATACTCCAAAACAGAACACTTTGTAGCTTATAGAAGATGGTTAAGTAAAAGTTAAGGAATTATTATCCCTTGTATATTATCAAATCATAGCGCAGCGAATGGAGAGATAATAGCAAAAGAAACCACAAGAACTTCATAAACATGTGAAAATCAAATAACTTTCTCCTGAGCAACCAGTGAGTCACAGATGAAACTGATTAAGTGTATATTTTATTTCTAAATTTGAAATAGATACTGATTTAAAGGTTGAAAAATAAGCTTGCAAGATATGATTCCATAGTTGTATTCTACCTCCTTTCTTCTAATGTTCGTTACCAGTCAAATAAACATATATCCTTAAGTAGTTGTTTTTCCTTTGATTATGTACTTTATTTAGACTTTCTATTGGAGCTAAAAAGTAATGGTAACCTGAGAATTCTTTGTAGATGCTGGCCGGTGGTAACATTTAAAACTTTTGAATATTCTCTTGATGTGCAAGTTCCCTCAGAAAAGGATCTTTACAAATAACAGAGATAATGGAAATTTTAATTAGAATAACACAAAATATTTTTATGTTTTTATTACAATATTTATTAGTGCATTCATTGTTGAATTCACAGAGCTAATTGTTTCTCATAGTTTTGCAATATAATTTACTCATATCATGAATAAGCAGAATTGGGGCTTACATTTTCAGGAATTATTGGTAAGTTTTTCTTACGAATAGACAGTACTGATTACAAATTATGTCATAGGAATATGCTCCTCCATAGAAACTTGCTATTTTGTGCTTTCTTTAGCTTCTCTCTACTAGAATATAGAAATCTACAAAATAAATCAATAGAGAAATCTGCAACATAGACCACTAGTAGAAATTTCTGTCTTACAATTATTCTGCTATTCTTCTACTCTCTTTTGCTACTTTGAAATCTTTTCCTAAAAATTTGGAGGCTATTGGAGAAAACTCTAATAATTAATTAATTGATATTTTTTAATAAAATTGAAGTAGTTGTCTAGAAGAATTTTAGGAATTTGGAGAGTCATGGATAGGTAAATTGATAAATGATTTTAAACATCATCTAAATGATTTTTACTGAAATATAATCAAATCATAATCATAATCATAATTTGGCTTACATAAAATAATATGAGATAATTTTAACAATATTACATAAATATTTAGCAAAGCTATTTCCTCATTGTCTTCTAATTGTAAACCACAAAAGAATGTGGATGCGTACACATGCAGTCATAATTTCTTTGAAAATTCTCGTGATATTTATATTTTGATACATATTCTTGGCTCCATGGATTTATAAATATCTTTTAATAGTTCTTTTTTTCTACTGTTTGACTAGAGTGCTTAAAATATAATTTAGCTCATCATTTCCCAAGCCTTCATTTTATTTTAAAATCACACAATTTTAATTTTTGATACATATTCTATATTTTTATGGGGCTCAGATGATGCGTCAATATATGTACTCATTACATAATGTGCAAAGTAGAAAATATGTGTGTGTGTGTGTGTCTTCAGATATTATCATTTCTTTGTGGTTAAAAATTTCAAATGCTTTCTTCTAACTTTTTTGAAATATACAGCACATTATTATTTGCCTAAATAATATCCTCCAGCGGGGCCAGGGAGTTAGCTCAGTGGTTCTGGCTCCTGTCTTGCAAGCGCAAGGACCTGGGTTTGATCCCCGGTGATCACATAACAATACTGGGCATGGAGACTCGCCCCAGCAGCAACCAGTACCACATACCACAGTGCCGGGTGTGGTGGTTCATGCCTGTAATCCTAGCACTCGGGAGGCAGAGGCAGGAGGATTGCTATGATGTGAGTTTGAGGCTGAGCTCAGGGCCAGCCTGAACCACAAAGCGAGACCCTGTCTCAAAAAACCTAAAAAAAAAAAAAAAAGAATATCCTTTAGCATTATTTTACTGCAGCATCTCTCCCTTTGGGCTATTAATATTTTCATTAATAATATACATAAGTGATACAATATTAGTGCGTATATGGTTCTATTGTTGTTTAGCCAATTCTGTCATTGCATACTGACTTTTTTATTTTCTTATCACTGTTCTTGGCTGAAAGTCTATTTTATTTATTACACACATGATTCTGTTCTATAGACTATCTTTGGCATCTCTTCATTTTAAATATATGTGTTGATTTAGAGGTAAAAATAAATTTTCTAAAAGAGAAATATAGTTGAGTCTTATTTATTTTAATTCATCCTGTTACTGTGTGTTTCTTATTTGGATAATTTGCCTCCTTTACATTCAAGGTAACTGTTTATAAGAATGTTTAAATATAATCATTTTGCAACTTGTCTTCTACTTTTGTTATATTGCTTTTGTACCTTCTTTCTATCTGTATATGTATCCAGCTACCTGTCCTGACATATTTGTATATTTCTCTAGGTTTGGGTTATTTTATGCTTATCTTTAAATAAGATTTCTACTTTTTGCTTCTCAGACCCCTCTTGAATTCCAGTAATGTTAATACTTATATTTTATTCTGATTAAATGATTTTCTCTAAGGTCTGTTTTGATTCCTTGTTTATTGTTTTTAATTTACTCATTACAGATTTTCTTTTGTGGTTACCACAGGCTTATAGAAACTTTGTTTGACTACAGCAAGCTATTTTAAAATGAAAAAGACAATATTAATTGTGAAATTAGGAAAAACAAATGAGAACTACCAATTCTAAACAATGCAATTGCATGTCATTTCTCTCCACCATTTTAATTTTTTATCCCATTTAATATCGTTTTTATATTGTTCATCTCATAAAATAGTATTGTCACTAATTTAATTGCTTTGTTTTTAGTGTTCGAACTACACATATAAATGGTTTACATATTATATTTGTAAGGTTAGCATATTCTGAATTTGCATGGTTATCCTTTCAGTGATTTTTATATTTTCTGATTTTTTTTTTACACTTTTAACTTCTCTTTGTTTAGGTACCAAGAAATTCTTTTATCATTTCTTATGAGACAAGATTGAAATAATTAAATTTCCATAGCTGCGAATGTCATAATCTATCTTTATCTCTATAATGTACATTTGCTGGGTAAGATATATTTGGTTGCTAGCTTTTTCCTTTCATTCTATTTCTTGTATTATCTAGACTCAATTAAATAAATTGGAGTATATATTTTTTTTGTTTTATTTTGTCTTACTGCTATGGAAATCTTTGCTTTGTAGTTATCTTTTGAGATCTATATTATGTGTCAAAGGGTACACTTAGTTAATTGGAATCTGACTTCATCTTTTTGTGCTTGGATATTTCTGTCTCTTTCTGGCTTTGTGATGCTATTGTTATCTCTTTGAATAAGCTTTCTCTTCCTTTCTTTGGCCTACCCAAGGCCCTCTTGAATGATCAAATATCTCCTAATATTCATTTTTAATGATGATGCATTTGTCCAGTTAGGTTTTTTTATTCATCATTATTCTTTTTCTTTCTGGTATCTCTTAGCTAGCATCTTTTAAAGCTCACCAATTATTTCTTTTTTGTGATTAATTATATCAATTCCTTCTACTGTTTTTAGATTTATTTTTGTACTTCTTAGCTAAAGAATTTGTGTTTAAGTACATTGTATCCAACTGATAACTTCTCTGATAAATTCCGATGAATTCTCTGATAAATTACTGTCTTTTTCTGTCATATTTAAGTTTACTGATTTCTGTAAAGAAGTATTTTAAAATTTTTGACCCAGTGTTTGTGCATATTGGTAGCTGCCTCTGCCCTCTAGTATTGTAATTTATTCATTGGCTGATATTAAAGTTCTCTAAAAATTCTTTGTCCTTGGTGAATAATACTACCTGTAGATAAAGGATCATCTATTTTATTCCAGTCTTTGTAATTTGGTTTGTTTATGCCTGGCTTCCAAAAATCCTAGGCAATCTGTTTATTTTCCATAAACTTATGTTCACTATCACTATTTCAGCACTGTGCCTTAATCCAGGGTTGGCAGGAGTCTGAGGCTGCTTGTTTTCACTACTTCATAGTGAGAAGGTATCCTGGCCCAAGTTTGTCCCAAACTTGCATTTATTGTGTTCTTCGGGATGGACTAGAGGAATGTTTTCAGGTAGTCTGCCCCTCCACATTTACCTGGAGCTGGGGCAAGTCCAGAAGCCTAATCCATGATCACTGGCCTGTGATCAGGTCCTGAGAGGTTTTGCTTAGTATTGAGCCTTGCTCTTGAGAGACCAAAATGAAGCTCCTGCATTCTGACTTCATGTTTTTCTCCTTTCATTTCTCAGTGTCTCTACATAGGAAATTTTCCACATCTTAGGCACTCCGGTGTTCAAATTATTTTTGTATTTTACATATTAATTTAAAACGGTTCTAAAATCTTTATGCCTTTCATTTATTTATTACCAAAAAAATATTTTCTTGATTTTCCTAAGTAAAATACAGAAAATTGAATTAGAAATGGCATGTACAATGCTAAGAAAGTACAGTGCAATTATGTTTATCTTTACGGACAATAATTTTTGGTTTTTTTGTTTTTATTTTTATGGTAAAAACAAAAAATGGAAACAAAACATGTATACAAACGGGTGCAAGTTGTCGGGAAAAAGACAATGGGAAAAAATGAGAATCAAGATATACCATGTGCAAGTACAAATTCTCAATGTTGAATATGATCATAATGTATATCTAAAATATACCAATAAGCTCATTAAAGGAAAATAATAATAACAGTAATAAAAGTTAAAGAAGTGGAAAGGAGATTTGGAGAGGGAAGGAGGGAGCAGAGTGGGAAGAAAAATAGGAGCCAAAAAGGAATAAAGATGTGTTATGTACATGCACCTCCTTAATATAGTGTAAGTTTCATGTATGGTAAAAGTATTCTAATAAATAAAAAAATCAAAAGATGCCCTACAACAAATTAAAACAATTTTCTAATACTAATTATAACAAAAGTGATAAATGAGAAGATATAAACCATTACATTTTCACAATAGCATCAATATCAACGCTGAGAAAAGATCATCATGAAAGATTCATAGACAATAATTTCAAATTTTCTTTGTGATTTTTGTTCTCTAAGGAATCAAAGCAACCAATATTGTTAATGAACAAAAATCATAAAGTGCTGATCTGATAAGGAAAATATTATTAAATATTATCTCATAAGCAAGATAAGTTGTGCAAATAGTAAGTATAGTTCTTTTCATGACTGTGCCTCAAGAATAAACAATGCAAAAAATAGAGTATATGGAGCTCATTCTAATAACCTTCAGGGCTGGACCATGGGGATACAGACTAGATTCTAGACCTGAGGAAAAATTTAAAAAAGCAAGATGGGGAACTAAAAAGCAAAAACTTCCTGCTAATTTAAATACCTCCACCTTTTAGATACCTCCAACTTATCCTTTTGGTCTTGTACTGATGAGCTCAGGTTCATAGAAAGAAACACATCATAACAGTTGAATCCACCTACCTTCTCATCAGAGAGACTATTTTGCATGATTACATTATCTACGGATAGACTCTTGATATACTTATATGATTTCTTTTATTTATCAACTTAATTTGCTGTTTATTGTTAGAGACTTTCCACTCTAGCCATTCCTTTGCTGTGATACATTTTACTGTTTAATCTAGGACTAAAATACTTAAAATTAATAAAATTTTAGTTAATCATGTCTAGAAAAATCCAGGGTACTTCATTTTTAAATATTCTCAATAATTTTAGATTGTAATAGAAGCTTTGTATGTAGCATTCAGCTACTTATATTACTTACTCTTATCACAAAGATAAGAGTTCCTTAATAGATATGACAGGTTACATATCACTTTAATATTAACCTTTTAAATTATAGATGCAGAAAGGTTTCTTAGGTCTTTTCATGGACAACCACCCAAGATGTATGAGCAGATAGGCTTCAGTAACATGGTGCAATCAGCATTCCTCAAACTTTAGAACCCTATACTCTTGTTGAATCTTTTTTTAAAAAATCTTTTTAAGATAAATGTTTTCCTGAAGATTTTCAATACAACAACAATAATTAAATAAGATAACACAAGCAGTTAGTGTCATGAAATGAATTAAAAATTAATGAATATTAAGTTTGAAAAAAGTATTAGTATTTGAGCACTGCTTCAGTAACTCCAGGCAGGATTTCACCTTGCTGACATGAACACAGTTAGCATTTGCGTCTTCAGATAGCAGGTAGATTTTCTTTAAGTCAAGCTGTATCTACTAAGTGATATGTTAGACATTTCTCCCTCCTTTTTTGAAGCAAAAATCCAGTTGTATAATAGGATGTAATCCCCTAGATTAAAAAGATGATAGGTTGATTATTCCAGAATTGCTTCCGTGTTTATCTGCTCTAATGCATAATCTTAATTATCTTTAATATAGTACTGTCAAGATTGCAGAATTTGACATAAATAAACATGAAAAAAATGTAAATGATATTCCTCTTATATTTTGAAAAATACTCCAAACCAAACTTTTCGTAGACAGTAGAGAGTATAGTATCTAAAAACATTGTTATAAAATTGGCGTGTTAAAGTGAATCTTCTCCAAGAAAGTATTTCTGTCTTTTCTTTACCTTGAGTAGAATTTATTTCCTTCTATAACAACTTGATTGCATCCAAATTTTCCCTCCTCCCATCCACAGGCATAGACTCTGTAACTGTCAGCAGTACTGAACAAAGGATATGACTTTTCATTATAGATGCTAAGGAAAGTGACCTTGAATTATCATGACTAAGTATTGCCACAGACTCAGGGTTTCTTCATATATATTTATTACATAGCTATATTAAAGGTATGTGTGTCATATAAGTATATAAATTATACATTTTTCATACATGATATGAAAATTTAGTAAGATGATATTATTTTATGTTTATTGATAACTTAAGATGTTTAGCTTAAGAAAAAGAGAGTGCTTCCAATATATGTCCTGAAAAGGGGAAAACATTTCTTTTTTCTTTTCATATATTATAGAAATAGTTTATTGATCTATTTACACTACATATGAATGAAAGCAACATGTAATATATCTAAGAGACTTCACTAAATGAAAGCTATTTTTCACATATTACAGAATTTCTAGAGGCAGAAAACTCAGTGGCTTAATAAAAATGTATACAGACATACACCAGAAAGTCACAAGCAGAGCTGGATGGCTCCTTTCAGCCCGGACAGTGGTGAATATTTCTTAGGCAGCAGCTGCTCTCAGTGTAGTCAACCTAAATGTGTCCAAGAATAAAAATTGCAATTTAACTATAGGATGATAAAACCAAAAGAAAGCTTTTTGATACATAAAATTCATGTGTACCAATAGCTAAGAAATTAAGAAAAATAGTAAAATCAATCTTTTTTAACATTTCCATTTGTTTTAACACTGCATAAATACCACTGGGCAGAGTATGAATGCTTATTAGACACAGGAGGGTCTCAGAGCAGACTCAGTTGACACTATCACCGATCCATACACCCCGTCCTCGAACATAGTTCCCATATACAAGAATGGATCAGCTTTTCTCATAGGAGGGTCATTCAATGGTTTAAAATGGAATTCACTAATAATACTATTTGTCCTTTTCTCTACTATTAATTTTCATCACCAAATAAGATGTATTAGTAGTGGAAAATTGAAAAAACTAAGAAAAAATTTTAAATTATTATATTATTTGGAGAAAAAATATTTATTAATATTGATATTTGTGGCATTTTTATTTTATTTATTTAAAATAAAGTGCTTTAAGCACTAAGCAGGTTGATTGTTTTCTAAGTATTCTTTTAAAGAATGTTTCTTCAAAAATCTTCAAAGGGGAAAGAGAACGGGGGGACAGGAAGAAAAAAAGAAGGGGGGAAATGTGAAGGTAGAAAGGAAAAAATGGAAACAAATCTTATGTTTATAATGAGAGTGGGGGAGGTGAAGGGAGTACAGAGGAATTGGAAAAAGTAATGATCAAGATATATCGTGTACAGATACAAATTCTCAATGATTAATATAATCATAATGTTTACTTAAAATGTACCAATAAACTCAAAAAACAAAAGAATATTTCTTCAAAATATACCATTGTAACATGTTATTATTGTTATTTTACTCTTCAGAGCACTTCCTCTCTAGCTGCAAGTGTGCTGTGATTTTTAGAATAAGGTGATTTTTTATTTAAAAAAAATGTTCTTCAGGAAAATATTTGAGACAAACAGGGAATGGTGTCAAAGAGTGATGCTATTCTGAGTACTAAATTGTTAAACACGGCAGTGATTGTCAGTCTGGCCCAGGTTCTCCATGTCTCAATACCGATGAAATACTTTACTGTGATAAGGGTGCCTGCCATTCCTAACCTTCCTGTTTGGAGAAACATAGCCCAAAATTTAAGTATGTATACACAGTGTTACATATGAATTCTTTTTTCAGCAAATAAGTCAAAATATTATGTAGTCTGTATGCATCAGATTCCCAGCAGTAAAATGTTCAGAGGTTAGTAGGACATAGACATGGACACCATAATTGGGCTAAAGAATTCCATTCTGCACTTAAATTCCAGTTTGTTATCACATTTTGAAGTCACTAAAATGGTCATAATTTATACTGTTTAGTTATGAAAAGTTAATTGTAGTTGTACTGTTTTCTCTATATACTCTTTCCTTATGATACTAGGAATTAAACCCAAAGCCTTTTCACTGAAGTATATCCCCAGTAAGCATGAATCCATCTCTCTATCTATCAACTATCTGTTTTTGAGATAGAATCTCCCAAGTAACTAAATTGCCCAAGCTGGACTAGAATTTCTGGACCCCCTGCTTCACCCAGAGTTCTGGGATTATAGGTTTGCACCATTTTGCCCAAATTGTGTATGATTATGTGGAAAGAAGTAAAATAGATTAGTGTTCCTATAAATAAAAATTTCAAGTAAAAAAAGGAAAGGCTAAGAAATATTGACTATTTTCTTACCTACATCTTACAATGTAATTCTCTATGAAGCATTGTAGATGACATTATTCAAGAGCATAGAAAAGGAAAGGTTGATAAAATGTATGAAAGTTATAATTAATATGTGCAATACTGGTTGTTTTATTTAGTTGAAATTATTTTATAAATTTTAATTTCAGATAAATCATTTAGCTTGTACCTGGCCATTCGATTTATATTGTGATAATAAAACCCTTTAAATTAACCTAACTAAATATCCTTTCCCTGCAAGCAAAGCACCCTCCTAAATAAGAAAATCTCTAAGTAAAGCCTACAAAGTCAAGATTTAAAAATTAAATTTGCAAGAGAAACCAGATCTTCACTTGCTCTTGCTCAGAAAAAATAAACACAAATTAAAATGTCAAGTTGGTATAGAAGGAGCCCTGGAAACATTGAGAATCCCATTTTAGCTATCATGAGATTCACATGATAGTAGACAGCCAGAAAGGTGCTATGACTAGCAAATCGAATCTGTTTTGAAGAAGCTTGTTTATAATTTGCCTGTGGATGAGAGGAAACATATTTTGACTTTTCCGAGAGTTATGATCATTATTTTCAAACTTTCAAATTTGTTCCTAGGTTTATTTCTCCAATATGTTAAATACTTTCCCAGAAAAAAAGATATTAGCTTACTCATTAGCATATGAGTAATACTTAAAAACATCTCTAATATATTAGTCATTACCCAGGAAATATTGTGAATAAACAAATTAGATTTGGAAATAATTCAAGGTGTTCTGTGAGATCCATGCTTTCAAGGTGTCCTTGACATCCTCCATTACACAGTAGAGCCACTTCCTCCTTCTGTAGACTCATATTATTTTGAATTACAGAGAGAATAATAATGGTATATATTGCTTTACTTACTTTATTTTGCTTCTCTAAATTTACTATATTAATATTTGGATCACAAAAAGAACCCCACTTTATCATTTGCTTGCTTATTAGCTCATTAAAAGTCTGATTGGGAACAGGTAGTACATTTTACCTCTTGTGTAACCTTTCCTAACTTGCTTAGACCATGAAGAGCCAAATCGTTGTCTGTAACCAGTCAGTCATTCAATTCACAATTGCTCTTCTGCCTTGGTTGCCCTTTAATTTGCTGTCGAGTATATATTAAGATAGTACTTTGTTGGTTAAAGGGGAAAACCAAACTAGAACTACTTGGAGAAAGATAGAACATATGCAAAAGGATGCTCAGATCTCTCCCCTGCATCAGGGCAAAAATGAAGCTGATCTTTAGGAATAACTGGAATTAAACAATGCCTACAAAAATACATGTTTTCCCAAATATCAGCTTCTTTTATTCTCAGTCCTCTCTGAATGTTGTTTTTCCTTTTGTAATTGTCTTTTTCTGCTTCCTTAATATATATGGACAAATTTTGGTTCTTGACATCTCTGAAGCTTGATTAATATGCCTCACTTAATTTCCAATCCAGAAATTTCCAAGGAGGGAATTCAGTGGCCTCAATCCTTCCTGTTTACCTCACAGTATGACCCGTGAACAGGGTTGTATTTTGATATGACTTCTTCCTCTGGAAATTCCTCCCTGAGTTGGGCAGGAAGAAGAGCATTGCTGAGCTCGGGAAAGAGGGAGAGGAGACGTCTTCCCAAACTGGCGTTTTCCCAGAGCCCAGCACGAGTGTCACACAGCTCATGCTCATCACAAACAATGTTCTTACAGATCAGACTTTTCTGTCTCTGATTTACTTTACCTTTTTCATTTAATTTGCTCCCATTTTTAATGTTCTAAATTTCTTTTTTACTTATTTTTTCCACATAAAATAAAAATTTTATATTGTTCAAATATATGTGAACTTCAAA
>PVIR01013285.1:0-29572 GCA_004026965.1 Petromus typicus
AAAAGGTACACTGGTACAATGGCTGCGGGCTGTCTGGGAGCTTGTTCCTTTTTGAGCCCACACTTGCCGTGCATATGAGTTGACACTGGAAGCTGGAGGTTTACTGAGCCCTGAAAAGCTTCTGAACTCCGGAATGACAGGCTCGGGAGGTTAGAAGAGGTCTGGATTGGAGGAGCAGCAAAGAACTGCGATTCCCAAGGACCGGTCAGGCGAAGGGCTCTCGCGAGACCTAGGTCTCCCTCTGCTGCTGGCAGGAGGAATCGCCAGCGCTGTCCTAAGAAAATGGGCAGGTTTCCGACGGGGCCTCCAAGCACTCAGGATGAGCAGTGGACTGCCGCTACTTGTCCAGAGTTCTGCAGCAAGTTCGTGACAGTCCTTGATCCCTACCCCAAGGGAGTCCAAATCGCAGCCCTTCCTTCCTGTGTGACTCTGGAGATGTACCTTCTCCATTTGCCCTCGGTTCTCTTCACTGTAATAACACTGGGACTAAGTTGCATACAAAATCACTGCTCAATTGTTCTGGGACATCCTGAGTCAAATGTACAGAACAGCGTACACCTTGACACGCTGAAGACACACAACCCTCCGCGACACGTGTCCAGACTACCCGCCCAACAACATCGTTTCTATTAACTTGTTCAGACCATCCCCGGAAATGACTCTAAATGTCTTCCGGGTATGCGCGCGCAACACTCCCCCCCCCCGCCTCAGGGGCCTTTACGCGCATGCGTGCCGTCTCTGTGCTTGCGCAGTGAGGTCGCGCCACTACACAGGGTGACCCCGTTCGCGGACAGAGCTGAGATGTTGACCCGGTTCCTGGGCCCGCGCTACCGGGAGCTGGCAAAGAACTGGTGAGGACGCTGCCCGCAGCCTCAGCCCCAGCCATCTTCCCGCTGCGTCGGGCCCCAGTCCGGCGGTTCCCTACTGTGCCCGATGACGGGGAAATTGAAGGTCGTACCGGGGGAATTGTACTGTCACAGCGTGCGCCAGCGGTGGCAAAGGCAGCTGAGGCTAGACCCGGCACCCTCGCCCAGTGCCTGAACCCCCGAGCCAGTTTCCCCATCTCTGCCTGGAGAACTTGGCGGTGCTCACCTGGGCGGAATCCCAGGAGGAGCGGGCGCCCCAGGTTCCTGAGGCTGACACCAACCTGCACCCTTTTTATGTCTTATTTTGAGACAGGATCTCGCTGGGTTGCCCAGGCAGGAGTAGTACTTGCAATTTTCCTTCCTCAGCTTCCCATAGTACTGAAATTACAAGTATGGGGCACCACACCTGGTTGGTTTTGTTTTTTGAGACAAGGTCTCCCTGTGTATTTCAAACTGGCCTTGAATTCACTGTGTAGCCCACGCTGACCTCGAACTCGTGACTGTCCTTTCTCAGCCTCCCAAGTGCTGGGATCACAGGCATGTGCCACCATGCCAGAGGAATTTTTTTTTAATTGGGGTGGAACCCAGGTCCCCCGGCAGGCTAAGTATGTCTCATGCTACTGAGCTGTAGCCCCCTTCCTTAAAAGGATTGCTTTTTAAAATTTCATTTCATTTTGTTTTGTTTTGTTTTTTAGGTTTTTGGAGACAGGGTCTCGCTTTGTGGTTCAGGCTGGCCCTGAACTCAGCCTCAAACTCACATCACAATCCTCCTGCCTCTGCCTCCCGAGTGCTGGGATTACAGGCGTGAGCCACCACGCCCGGCACTGTGGTATGTGGTACTGGTTGCTGCTGGGTGTGGATCTCCACACCCAGTATGGTATGTGGTTACCGGGGAATCGAACCCGGGTCCTTGTGCTTGCGAGACAGGCACCGGAACCACTGAGCTAACTCCCCAGCCCTGTTTTGTTTTGTTTTTGAGACAGGGTCTCACTTTTGTAGTTCAAGCCGGCCCTGATCTCAGTCTTGAATTTAAAGCAATCCTCCTGCCTCTGCCTCCTAAGTGCTGGGATTACAGGCGTGAGCCACCACGCTTGGCACTGTGGTATGTGGTTCTGATTGCTGATGGGCGTGAATCTTATGTGGTTACCAGGGATTGAACCTGGGCCCTTGCACATGCAAGACAGGCACTGGAACCACTGAACGAATTCCCCGGCCCTTGTTTTGTTTTTTGAGGTAGGGTCTTGCTGTGTAGGCAAGGCCGGCCTTGAACTTATTTTCAGGCCCGGCTAAGAACTCTCCTTGATCCTTCTGCTGCAGCCTGGCTAGTGCTGGGAGCACAGGCGTGAGCCACCATTCCAGGTGTCAGATTATTTTTAGAAGGTGTATGAAACCAGTTCCCCACATGGGAACCAGGATCAGACTGATGTGACTCCTCATGCGGGTGGGGATGAGAGTGACCTCAGGGGTCACCTGCTGTCCACACAGGGTGTTTAAGAAACCAGGGATTATTTCCGGAAGAGTGGTCCTGTCCGGTCAGCGGTCCAATTGGTGGTCTTTGTGTTAGGAATTCCCGGTGTTAGCAAGTGAGAGGGGAAAGTGAGGGGCTGCAGCCCTGTCACATCAACTCTGACTTTGGGAAGCCAAGAAGCAGGTCTCTGCAAGAGGTACTGAGAGCTTGTGTCGGAGCCCAAGGACTTGGAGGGTCTCTGTTCACCACCTAGTCGTCCTGAGAGTCAACCTTGTGTCCTGGTCTGGAGGTGAAGAGGCGAGATTTTGTGGGGTGGTCAGCACGGCCATTATTTGTGTCCTTTCTCAGTCCTAGTGGAGTCAGGTTCAAGTGCAGTGCATGTCTGGGTCCCCATGGAAGTGACAAGGACGATGAGGGAAATAAAACTGATCAGCCCCGAAAGGGAAGCCTCCTCCGATCATGAGTCTCTGTTGCATGGTGAGCTAAAGGCCCCACTGTGTTGGGGACCTCTGTCCCGTCACGAGGGCACTGGCAGCAGCAATGGGAGACTCCCCTGTGGGTCGTGAGGGTGAGCAGAGACCTGGCCTGTGCATAGGGCAAGGGTCAGTGTCCCCTTGTCACTTCAAGGAGAAACACCTCTGCTATGCAGTCTTGGTTCTCTGTGGTCCCATGAAGTGGGGGCTGAGGTTTAAATGGCAGCCTCCCCTGGGCAGCACTGGGGATGTTAGTTACCCATGGCTGCATGAGTAGCCTCCCTCGAGTGTAGTAGCTTCAAACAGCAGTGTTTTCTGGCACAGTGGTGCACATCTGTCATCCCAGGTGCTGGGGAGGCTGAGACAGGAGGATTGCAAGTTCAGGGCCAGCCTGGGCCATTTACCAAGACTCTCTCTCAAAAAAAAAAAAAAAAGGGCTGGGGATGTAGCTAGTTTGAAGGACCAGGCTTCAATCCTCTGTACTGTTTTAAAAAATTTTTAAAGGCAGGGGTTGTCGGGCCGGGGATTTAGCTCAGTGGTTCCGGCGCCTGTCTTGCAAGCGCAAGGACCCAGGTTCGATCCCCAGTAACCACATACAATACTGGGCGTGGAGACTCACACCCAGCAGCAACTAGTACCACATACCACAGTGCCGGGCGTGGTGGCTCACGCCTGTCATCCCAGCACTCGGGAGGCAGAGGCAGGAGGACTGCTGTGATGTGAGTTTGAGGCTGAGCTCAGGGCCAGCCTGAACCACAAAGCGAGACCCTGTCTCAAAAAAACCTAAAAAAAAAAAAAAAAAAAAAGGCAGGGGTTGTCATTTGGAGGGTTCTATCCCCAGTTCTTCAGCAGAACCCCCCAAGGAGAGCAGATCAGGGTGGCAGTGTCAGGTGACCTGGATCTGAGGCCTGGCGCTTGGGCGGGTCACAAGCCGCTCTAGGATCAGGCTTACCTCCCCTGTTTCGGTCCTGGGTGTTGGGAAGGGACTAGGACTATGTTGGCACCAGACCGATGGGGTAGCCCAGGGGTTAGAGGACTCCCAGGTGTGAGGACAGCAGAGGGTCCCGGAATATGTGTCCTGTGCAGGGCTCAGCCATCGCTTTCCTTGCAGGATGCCGACAGCTACCATGTGGGGCACTGTGGGTGCCGTGGGGCTGGTATGGGCCACAGACTGGCGGCTAATCCTGGACTGGGTACCTTACATCAACGGCAAGTTTAAGAAGGATGATTAGTCAGCCAGCCGATGCAGAATGCTCTGGTGAGTCCCAGCCTGGTTTGGAGGCCCTGGGTCTGACCTGGTGACACTGAGGGCCCAGGGATGGTGGCTGGAGGAGGAGTGGGGGTCTGCAGGATACTGGGATGGTCTGCCATAGGGTTCTGCACAAAGGCCAAGTTTGGAGCTCAGTACAGTGGTCCACGCCTGTCATCCTAGCTTTTCAGGAGGCTGAAGCAGGAGGATCCCAAGTTGGAACTCAGTTCAAGTCCTGCTTTATTTAGAAAAAAGTAAAAGAGGCTAGAGTTGTGAGTCCTTTTTTAGCATGTACAAGGCCCTGGCTTCCATCCTAGGAAAAGACAGGTAGGACCCAGACATTTCCTGCTGTGTGGCACAGAGCTGGGTAGAAGCTCTGGGGTGGAATCTGGCCTTGAGGCTGAGCAGTGCTTGCAGCCCTGTCCTGGGCAGAACCAGGGTGCCCATTTTATAGCAGGGTAAGTGGAGCCTGACCCACAGCTGCTGGGCATTAGGTGAGCCTCGGCTCAGAGGTGTGTATGTCTGCTGCATGTGGCTGTGCTGCCTGCTCTGCCTGTGTCATTAGCTCACGGTGCACATGCAGTCCTGAGTGGGCACCGCTCACGCCTCCTTCTAGATGGGCCCCTCAGCCCCACACCCTTCATTTGAGGCCCCAGGGCCAGCCACATCCCCTGTCCTTGGCTCCCAGAACCACTGCCCTTCCAATATGGCTGGAGTTCCTGACCACCTATGGGGCGACCCTGTGCTCACCTGCCTTGTCCCCTCCCCAGGTGTCTCGTGGTGCCGATGCTCCCACCATGGCAGCTTCTACATGCAGAGAGTCCCAAAGACGGACACCAAGGACACCCACGGTGCAGCCTGGGACTTTCTATGCTGCTGAACAGTTTTGATATTTTAATGCGCAAAGCATTAAACCTCATTCTTAAACCTTCCCTGCCTGGACCTTGATCGTGATGGTGACCTGATGCTCTTGACCACTGCCGCCAAGGCTCAGGTGACCCAGAGTTCCCTTCAGCTCCACGAGTTTGCAATCAAGAGGGCTTTCCAGTGGCCGGTGCAAGTTGTTTCAGCGTTTAAAATATTAACAGATCAGCCAGGAGTGCTGGTGCATGCCCATCATCCTGGCACTCTGGGAGGCCGAGGCAGGGGGATCACAAGTTCTAGCCCAGCCTAGACAACTTAGTGAGACCCTGTAAAGGCGTCTGAGGGTGTGGTGAAGTGCCTGGGCTGCATCCCAGGACCACACGTGCGTGAGAGGATGACAGCTGCTCAGTAGATGCCTGTGCTGCTCTGGGACAGTTTTGCCTTCATCTGCAGTGGTGCAGGAGAGCAGACCTTCACTGTCTCCCGGCTTCTGTGGGTCAGGGATTCAGAGGGAGGAAGCTGGCAGTTTAGAGTCTAGGCCTCTTCTGAGCTGCAGGAGTCTGTGTCCTCTGTGGCTGTGGTAGAGCCCTGAGCCACTCCTGGCGGCACTGACTTCCTCACAGAGAGGGAGGAAGCCGCTGTGCTTTTATGACCTGAGCCCAGAAGGCTCGTGTCCCTCCCCGCTCAGTCCAGCCCGCACTCAGAGGGAGGAGTTCTGGGATCTTTGTGTCCTTCTGCAGTGCCGAGGGTGGAACACAAGGCCCCTTGCGTGCTAGGCAAGTGCTGACCACTAAACCATACCCAGCCTGATATTTTGCAGTGTTGGTGATGGAATCGAAGGCTAGCCGGGAGCTCACCACTGAGGACTGCACTTCTGTAGTCCCATGAAGGATTTTTGGTTGTACTAAGGATTGAATTCAGGGCCTATGCACTGATTTTTAAAAGTTTTTAAGGAAAGGTCTTATTAAGGCTCTAAATGGCTTAGGCTGTGTTTGAACTTGTGGTCCTCTGACCTCAGCCTTCCTAGATGTGGACGGATGAGTACCACCACACTCTGCTTGCGGTTTTTTTTGGAGGGGAGCAAGGATAGGTGGGGATGGAACTCAGGAACTTGCGCTTGTGAGGCAGGCACGGTGCCACTGAATAATTTTCCCAGGCCCTGCAACTTTCGTTTATTTTATTTATTTATTTATTTATTTATTTTTGAGACAGGGTCTTGCTTTGTAGTTCAGGCTGGCCCTGAGCTCAGCCTCAAACTCACATCACAGCAAACCTCCTGCCTCTGCCTCCCGAGTGCTGGGATTACAGGCGTGAGCCACCACACCCGGCACTGTGGTATGTGGTATTGATTGCTGCTGGGAGTGAGTCTCCACGCCCAGGATTGTATGTGGTTACTGGGGATCGAACCCGGGTCCTTGCACTTGCAAGACAGGCGCTGGAATCACTGAGCTATATCCCCGGCCCCTCGTTTATTTATTTATTTAATTTTTTTTAGGTTTTTTGAGACAGAGTCTCACTTTGTGTTTCAGGCTGGCCCTGAGTTCAGCCTCCAACTCACATCACAGCAATCCTCCTGCCTCTGCCTCCCGAGTGCTAGGATGACAGGTGTGAGCCACCACGCCTGGCACTGTGGTATGTGGTACTGGTTGCTGCTGGGCGTGAGTCTCCACACCCAGTATGGTATGTGGTTACCGGG
The DNA here is from genome assembly GCA_004026965.1 of Petromus typicus. NCBI lineage: Eukaryota > Metazoa > Chordata > Mammalia > Rodentia > Petromuridae > Petromus > Petromus typicus. The sequence continues at coordinate 6,617 of PVIR01013285.1, forward strand.
GAATCGAACCCCGGCCTTTGAGCTTTCAAGACAGGCGCCGGAACCACTGAACTAACTCCCCGGCCCCCCTCGTTTATTTTTTAAAGATAAATTTTGCTTGTAGTTCGGGCAGGCCTCAACCTCACGTTGATCTTCTTGCTTCAGCCTCCCAGAGTAGTGGAGTTACAGGTATACACTACCACACTCAGCTTGGAAGGTGTTCTTGTGTTCAGACTTCTACGATCTAACACCCAAGAACCATCAGGAAGAAGAAAAAAGTACTATGTGCAGGTGAGAACACAGAGGAATTGAGACACCTGTGTCCTGCTGGTGGGAATGTTAAATAGTGGCCTGCCAGTTCTGGAAATAGCAAATGGTTATATACAGAGTTCACAGGTGATCCAGCAGTGTCACTATAAGTGCCTCGTAGGCCCAAAGCAATTGAAAACACGGTCTCAAGATACTTGCCCACTTGTGTGTACAGACAACAGCGTTCATCACAACAGCCAAAAAGCGGGAGCAAACTCAAGTGTGCGTTGAGTGAATAAATGCGCTCCATCTGGACAGTGGAATTCGACTCAGCCAGACAGAGGCAGGGAATCCCGGCGTCTGCCACAGTGAGGATGGACCTTGAGACCGAGCTGCTTAGAGAGCCAAGCCAGGCACAGGAGGACATGCTTGGGTCTCACTCCCACAGGGACAAGAAGGAGGATGAGGATGGTAGTGCCGGGCTGGGCAGGGCAGATAGGAGTCCACATTTCCTGGAGACACAGTTAGGCTTGGGGATGTGAAAGTCCCAGAGCTGGGCAGTGGGGCAGAACCAGCCATTGGATGCGCTTGAATTAATGCCTCTCAAGAAACTATGCAGTTAACCCTACAGCTGACCGCCACCATGCAGGTTGCCCACATCCTGTAGCAGAGCCTCACTGCACCTTTCTGCACGTAGAGCCCTAGACGGTAAGCAGAGAGCTAGCTGTGTGGCTCCTCAAATCTGCAACCCGGAGGTCCTGTTCAGCCAGGCCCTGTGCAGCAAGAGTCTCACCAGTCCTCCACCTAACGTCTGTGGTAGCGCTGTGAGACGTGCACTGTTTTGCAGGGTAGGAATGTCAGTTCTCCTGCTCCAATTGTCCTGTTTGGCCATCAGGAGCCCCTTGGAATGGGCCCCTGTACCTGAGGGACCCCTCCATTATCTTTTAGAATTAATGTAAAATGCATATAACAGGTATGGTCATGCATGCCTGTCATGCCAGCACTGGGAGGCTGAGGCAGGAGGGCCATAAATTCAGCTCAGCTGAGTTGAGGAAGCTCAGTGTGAAGATCCTGGGTTTAATCCCCTGGACACCACACACAGACACATTTTCGTTGTTTTTTTTTTTTTTTTTTTTTTTTTTTGGTGGTACCAGACCAAACACGATCTTGTACTTACACGCCAGGCGGTGGCGCCACTGAGCTAAATCTCTGGCCACACCCTTTCCTTTCAGCCAGACAGGTATATCTGTCTACTGCTTGTCTCAAAAATCCCAGCAGACAATCTGTACTGTCCCTTCCTGGCCCGGTCCCTGGTATAGACACATCGTGTCCACACCAGTGCTGGCACCTCTTCAGCTCAGCCTCCTTAGGTGGGAGGAGAGAACTCAGAGCCCAGAGCAGCAGCGTCCTGGGCACTGAGTTGCTGGGGACCCGGGATGTGGGAGGGGTAAGGCCCATCACTCACCCCTCCAAGCCTTCCACACTTGCCGGTCCACTTCCAGCTTACAGTAGTTAGGGCCTGGGGGGAGGAGCAGGCCAGTGCCCCTCAAACAGTCTTCGTGCTGATCTCCAGAACCTGCGGATGCCTCACCTTCCATGGCCCAAGGATTTTGGAGATAGGATTAAGGACTTTGAGGTAGGTGATTATCCCGGATTAGTGCTGAATAAAATGTACAGATGGTTACTGGTTTGCACTGCCCTCCAGTCCAGACCAGAAGAGTACGGGCTCTGGCTAACAGTTCCAGGGCACAGCTCTGTGAAACCTACTTTATCTGATTTTGCCAGAAGGCGAGAGAGGGAGAGATAACAGCTGAATCACTAGAGCCGGTTTTAGTTGGCTGGACCAGGAAATCCCCTCTGCTCTAACCAGTACAGGGAAAAGGAACTTGGAAATGACCATTGTTTCTCCTTGGGCCTTTCGCTGTCTGCAAAACTATATTCTCTGCTCAACCCAGGGGACACGTCCTATTTAATAGGAGATGCTATCCGGTTCTCGAGTTGCACGTAAAAGCCAACTAAGATCTTCAAATGTAGAGCCCAGGATGTAACTCATTGGTGCCACTGCCTGTCTGCCTGGCAAGTGTGAGGTCCTGAGTTTGATCCCAGGCTCCACACACAAAAAAATCTTAAAAAACAAAATGTGTTGTAATTTGGTCTTTTTGTCCTCTAGGGGGCCCCAGTGTCAAAGCAGAGATCCTTAAAACCAGGAACCGCTAGGGGTGGTGGCCCAGGCCTGTTATCCCAGCAGCTTGAGAGGCTGAGACAGGAGGATCCCAAGTTGAGACCAGCCTGGGCAATTTAGTGACTTAGCAAAGTCCAGCGAGGCTCAGACTTGGCGATCCTTCTGCCTGAGCCTCACACAGTATTGGAGACGCTGTAATGTCACTCAGTACTAGAATGCCTGCCTTTAATGGGCGATGGCCTGGGTTATCTCTTCAGCATAGTAATAAAAATCTGGGGCCGGGGAGTTAGCTCAGTGGTTCCGGCGCCTGTCTTGCAAGCGCAAGGGCCCGGGTTCGATTCCCCGGTAACCACATAACAATACTGGGCACCCAGCGGCAACCAGTACCACATACCACAGTGCCGGGCGTGGTGGCTCACGCCTGTAATCCCAGCACTCGGGAGGCAGAGGCAGGAGGATTGCTGTGATGTGAGTTGGAGGCTGAGCTCAGGGCCAGCCTGAACCACAAAGCGAGACCCTGTCTCCAAAAACCTAAAAAAAAAAAAAAAAAAAATCTGTTGGGTGAGTCTTGGGATATGGTGTGCGGCCGTCAGTGACAGCCCCAGAATTTGGAAGCTCATGAGACTGGGAGGCCAGGGACGGAGGAAACAAGGTCAAGGAGCTGGACTGGGACCCAAGTGTCCTGTGGAAGAAGGGTTTAGGTAGGCACGTGGCTTAAGGACTCAATGCCAGGCGCACACATAGGTGCCAATGGCCGCCAAGGGAGCCCCCGACGGCCGAGAGGAGACCTAGCAAGGTGCTAGGAACGCCGCAGGAGCTCCTTAGCCACGCATTCTAAAGAGAAACAGGCATCACGAGCCGAGATAAGCCGCGTCCGGCCTGCACAGCGCGTGAATATCCAGAGCGCACGCGCGCCGGTCCAGAAGCCCTGCCCCCTTGGCACACATTGATCGGCGTCCCCGCCACTGAGGCGGGACCTGCTAGCCGGCGGAGGCGGGGCCGACGCCGCGGCTGCGCATATGGGCCCCCGCGCGGGCGGGTGGGCGGAGCGGCCCCCCGAGCGGGGGCTGGCGAGCGCGGGGAGGGGGCCGAGAGGGCGGCAAAGCCGGCGCGCGCCCGGCTGGGGGCGGAGGGCGGGGGTCCGAGGGCCGGAACAGCCGCGGTAAGTGGCGGTGGTGGAGGCAGCTGAAGCGGCGGCGGCGGCGAGCAGGGGTCGCAGCAGCGGCGGCGGGCCCGGAGGCGGGCCGAGGAGCCGGGTGCGATGGAGCGGAAGAGGTGGGAGTGCCCGGCGCTCCCGCAGGGCTGGGAGAGGGAAGAAGTGCCCAGAAGGTCGGGGCTGTCGGCCGGCCACAGGGATGTCTTTTACTATAGGTGAATGAGCGCGCCGGCCGCGCAGGGGCCCAACGGGCGCCTCCCAGCGGCCTCTGCGGTGGCCTGGGTGCCCCTGGCCCGGGCTCAGGCCCGGGCCGTGCGTCGTGCGTGCGTCTTGCGTGCGAGCGTGCCTATCCGGCGCGTGGCGGCGCAGTGCGAGTGCGCCGCGCATGGCGCGCGTCCGCTGGTCTCTCGGGCTGGCTACCGCCGAGGTCTTTGTCCCGGCGCCCGTAGAGAACGTGCACGCTGGCCAAGGGGTGTTCGGCTGTGGCCAGACGCTGCTGGGAGGCGGGGGTGGGGGCTGGGCTCTCCCTTTGATGTGCCAGTGGGGAACTTTTCGGGCTTCTCTGAGCCTAGGGTGGGTGGCCCAGCTGGGGTTTAGGGAACCAAGGCTCGTTGCGGGGCACTAGAGAGCGTATGCTTAAAACGCAAACACCTGGGCCCAACCCGGCCGTGTAAATGGTCTCCACAGGGTGCATTTTAAGGGTCACCTCACTGTTAGGCAAGTTCCATGAGGCTCTGCCCACGTTGGTGTTCTCCCTTTAGAAATGAACCCAGAGATGGTGACTGTCAGAGCCCGGTACATATTAGCCTTTGAATTAATGCCGCGGGAATCCGAGACTTTCGGAGCCCCCTCCACATCCTAAATTGGAAAGAGTGGCTGGGCTTGGCTTGGGAAGAATGGCAGAGCGGAACAAAGAGTCGCCTGCTTTCATCTCATCTCAGACAGCCAGCCACCTGCTGTCTGTCTTCCCACCTCCTTAAAGACCCCTCCTTCCCCTCGGTGCTGGCGGTGCATACGGTGGAACTCAGAGCTTCACCACTGAGCGCCCCCCCAGCCCAAAAGTTGCTTTTGATTCTGAGCCAGCTTTCCGTGCTAGGTTTGTATTGCTTCAGTGTTGGAGCACCTGCCAGAGTGCTAGGGTTGCAGCCGAGGATGGGGGAGAAGGGTGTGCTACTAAGCACTGTGGTCTTCTGGTTGTTTGTTGTCCCAGTTTGAAGAGATGAAGTCAGAGAGTGGCTTAGTTTTGAAGTGTGGCGTGTTAAACAGGCTCAGGTTCTAGTTTCAACCAAGCCTGGGAGCGGCAGGGGGAAGGTGGTACTGTTTGTCCGTAAAGGCCGTAATTGGCTGGGACCCTGTCCTGTCAGTCAGTGAGTAGTGAGGCTGCAGCGCTGTGATTAAGGACATGCTGCATTCCCTTCACTAGCCTGTTCTCCTTCTGTGACTTTCCTTCCTCTTGGCTCTTCAGAAAGCTGAAAGCCTTGGGGCTCTGGCTTCCAGGCTGGAGTCCAAGTCCAAGTGCATCCTTGTGTTTCAGTATGCCTCGTGGACATAAAGGCCTCACAGTCCCTTTCACCCACCCCTCCGTGTAGATTTTTGTGTTTTCAAGACAGTTGCAGTGTAGCCCAGTCTGGCCTTGAACTCGGGTGATCCTCCTGCCTCAGCCTCTTTAATGCTGGGATTACAGGAATACACCCTCATCCCTGTGACAACCAGGATGGCAGCTTTCTCCCCATGTACCCAGGGTGCTAGGATGGGGGGAAATAACGGTGTCTGAGGAGATCTGGGAGGTCCCCTCTGGGGAGGTGACAAGGAACAAGGAACAAGGAGAAGCTGTCTGGGCAGTGGCACTTGCCTGTGTCATTACCCCAGGGAGGCTGAGAGCTGGCTGCAGCCTGGGAGCAGCCACGACCCAACTGGTCAGTGTCCCAAAGTGTCATCTTCCCCTCATTTCTGCAGCCCTAAAACTCTCGGGGCCTCAGCTGTAGGCCCCTGTGGGCAGCTGGCAGTGGGTAGAGAGATGCACTTACAGACCCCCCCCCCCAAGGAAGAACTGGCTAGCCCCAAAATGCCCGAGGGGTGAAGACCTAGGGTTCCTCAACCTGATTTTGACCTCAGGGAGTTTGTACTTCCCTGAGCAGGTGGAAGAGCTCAGGCTGTAGCACTCAGATTTTTTTATATACGTAATTGTTTTGTGTTTTTGATTTTTTGCGATTCTGGGAATTAAATTCTTGACTTTGCATTTGCAAGGTGGGTGGCAGGATCACTGAGCTTAATCCCTGGCCCTCCATACACATGACTGTATTAAATCTGTTTGTTTTTCGTTCAATAGCATATCAGGGACATCTTTTTGTATCAGTACAACTGCATAGCCTTTTTCAAAACTTAAGATATAACCAGGCATGGTGGTGCGCATCTATAGTCCCAGCACTTCGGAGCCTAAGGCAGAGAATTGGTACAAGTTCAAGGACAGTCAGGGGTACATAGTGAGTTCCAGGCAAGACTGGGCTGCATAACGAGAACCTGTCTGAAAAAAATAAAAACAATACAACTAATGTTCGTAAATCTTTTGTTCTCTAGTTTTTTGAGACAAGGTCTCCTCAATTTGTAGTTCAGGCTGGTCCTGAACTCAGCCTCGAACTCAGCAATTCTCCTGCCTCTGCCTCCTGAGTGCTGGGATTGCGGGCGTGAACCTAGTGGCATTTACTTTTTTAAAGCCATCTTTACTAAGATATAGTTCACTTATTTGAAGTATGCTGATAGTAGTTTTTAGTATCTTCTTGGATTTTTCAGATGTGCAGAGATACCTGACTGTTTAATTTAAAAATTTTGGATTTTTGAGACAGCCTATCTAACTCAGGCTATCCTCAAACTCAGTGTATAGCCCAGGCTGGCTTCAGATGCCCAGTGATCTTGCGGTTATTACAGGTGTGCACCACCACACCTGGCCCAGATTCTGTTTGAATATATTTGTAACTCCAGAAAGGAAACCCATACCCCTGCTTTTTTTTTTTTTTTTTTTGAGTTACCCAAATGGCCCAAAATTGTGACCCCTGCTGCATCAGCTTCCCAGAATACTAGGATAAGAGAAAAATGCCACTGAGCCCAGCACCCCTGTGCCCTTTTAATTTCCATTGTCCCCAGCCCCCCAGGCAAGCTCTTTGTCTGTCTTTCTGTTGCCAGGGACTGGGCAGAAATCACTGGAGGCCAGTGTTTCACGGCTCCTTCTTGTGATTGTGTTGGACGCCAAGTTAGGGCTTTGGGGTCTTTGCGTCACCCTGTAGGTATGGGCTGAGTTAGTTTGCTTGTTAATTTATTTTTGATATGCTAGAGATTGAACCCACAGTCTTCACATTGAACTACATCTCCAACTTTTTTTTTAAACACTGTGAGAGCTTTATATGCACAGTCTATGTAAGATAATTCTGAGACTCATTGTCCCCTGAGAGAAGACAGGGCCTTTTCTCTCAGGCCCGGTACTGAAATGTAAATAAAGCCACAACCTAGGTTTATGAGATACTGAGTAGATAGATATCTGTTGCCCCTCTTGGTCACTGGGATCTTTGGGAAGAAGCATTTTCCTGATAATTCACAGTGCCACAGCCCTTAGTGGTACTTCACCCGCCTGGAAAATACCCCTTCAGCCTCCTTAGCATCCCCCAAGACAGCTGCAAATCCCTCCTGTCCTCCTCCAGCCAAAGCAGCCAAAGATTTCAAAGCCTTTGGTTCAGATGGCCAGGTCCCAAATACTTCCCTGTTGAGCTCCAACTTGCACTTAATTAAGATAGTAAACACTGAGCACTTCAGGCTATGATCCTGGGCGGTAGCCTTGATTCAGTTACTCTGAAGGGTCCTCAGTTTCTCCTTCCTCAGCCTGCGGGCCCAAAGGCATTTCACGAAGGCCCTGTGAGATGCCCATTCAGTAGCAGCAGTTCTTCCCTCAAAAAAGTGTCATGTAAGCTTTAGCTCCTGCCGGATCTGAAAGTAGAGATTGGTGATGTGATTTCACAGCCACACCATAAGAAAGACCACGGTGAGGGATCCACACCATTCTATGGTTGCCACTACTTCTGGGTCAGTGTCCCATCTGGCTGTTTAAGATAGGATCTTGTTAAGTTGCCCCAGGTATGCTGCAACTAGAGATCCTTCTGCCTCAGCCTTCCAAAACGCTGGGTTTACCAGCGTGCATCATCATGCTTGGCTAATGGGCTCAGATTTAACATCAACCAAGAGTTGTGGGAAAAGTGAATCTTCCAGAGTTTCCGCTCCCTTTGGAACTCTAGCCAGCCAGTGTGGTGGTGCATGTTTGTGATCCTAGGTACAGTAAAATCTTGGGTAGAGAGAACTTGTTTTGCAAGATAAACAAACATTCGTAACAAATTTTAACCTGATAAATGACTGATGTCTTATAATTAAAGTACTACCCAGCACCAAAGGTCCCACGGTCACAGCTGAGCCAGTGGTTCTGTCTCCCTCCCTGGCCCTTGTGCACACACTTGCTGCGGGATTGTGGGTGATCATCTTGTGCCCGATGCTCAGTCTTTGCTGGCAGAAAGCAGTGATTTTGGGGGGCAATGTTGGAAGGTGCCCACAACTGGCACGAGTCTGTTTTTTGTTACTTCAAAGCGCCTATGGACAGTCCCTTGCTTTTCCTTATTAGAGTGAATACAGGAGCTCGGTACGGTGGTGCATACTTGTAATCCCAGCTCTCGAGAGGCTGAGGTAGGAGGATTACCACAAGCTTGAGGCCAGCCTGGGTTACATAGTCAGATCCTGTCTCAAAATAAATAAATAAAATACAAAGAGTGTAGGACGGGGCATGGTGCTTCACACCTATAATCCCATAGTCGGGAGGCAGAGGCAGGAGGACTGTTGTGAGTTCCAGGCTCACCTGTGCTACATAGTGAGCTCAGGCCAGCCTGAACTACAAACAGAGACCTTGTCTCCAAAATCTAAAAAAGAAAAGAAAGGCAATAAGAAGGAGGTGATTATAGTGAAAGTTAAGGAAATCAAGAAGTACAATCAGATATTGTAAGATTTTTTTATGATGTCTTTGTGGACCATTTGCACAATATTAAAGAAGAAAGAAAAAGTAAAGCCTCGAGAATATCAAAGCATCAGCCACATGTTCTGGAAGATGTAGAAAAGTTGCTTTTGATTTAGATAAACAAGAAGCAAATGGCCGGTGACTGTGTGTCTGAGAACTATTGTGAGAAGGGAAAAGCATTATAAGTAAATTGACAGGTACAGCAACAAAAAACAAGGCTTCCAGGCACACGGGAAATTTTCCTGATTTTTCTTTTTTGGCAGCACCAGGGATCAAACTGAGGACCTGGCACTTCCCAGGCAGGCGCTGTGCCACTGAACTACATCCCTGGCTCTCGTTTCATGACATTAAGAGGAGACGTGGCTTCTATAATTTTGTTTTGAGACAGGGTCTTTCATTTTTTGAGGTATTGGGGACTGAACTCAACCTTGTGCTTGCCGGGCAGGCAGCAGTACCACTGAGCTAAGTCCTTGGCCCGCTTTCATAGTGTCACGAGGCACCGAGAGGCTGAAGGTTCAGATGCGAAAGCAGCTGAGGCATCCGCTATTCAGTTCTCGAAGCTCCTGGTTTCCAGGTGTTAACCTAATGGAGCAAGTTTCTCACGGCAGTGAGACAGGCCTTCTGGAAAAAGATGCCACAGAGGACCTACATGACGAGATGATACAGTGCCTGTCACAAGCACCCGAAGGACCATCTCACCCTCTTATGCCAGTACAAGAAGGGATTTCAGAGTCAAGCCCCTGCCTGTGTATCATCCCAAGAATCTACCAGCACTCAGGAACACAAGATGCCGCAGAGTCATTTAAACGTAATGTGAGGTGAGGCCTGGGTTGCTTGTGTCTTGTTCATTGAGTGGCTCACCGTAGTCTTCAGCCCTACAGCGAAGAAAGCCTTTCAGAAAAGTCTGCCACTCAGCCTTGGTGGTTATGGGTATGCTCCTGCTCATCCTCCAGTGCATGAGGACAACCTCCTGGAGGATTTCTGATCCAACAAGGTCCCCACACCATTCTGGTCCTCCGGCCCATGGATCAGCAGATTGTTTGAAATTTATGAAGCTTTACTCAGTGATGCTTTGACAAGAGACCAAAGGAACAGACCTTCCCCTCCTAGACTCTTGGAAAAATTTCCATGTTGTGGAAATTCCACATTGCCTCAAGATCATTGGTAAAGCCCGGGATGGGGTCACCAGGAGAACCCTTAGTTCTGCATGGAGAGAACTGTGGCCTGACTGCATTCTTGTACGTGACGTAGAGGACCCTTCTCATATATGGGAGCCACCAGTTGTCAATGAAATTGTGTCCTTGGGGAAGGCCATGGAACTGGAGGTGAACGAGGACAATGTTGAAGAGCTGGCTGGGCCAGGGAGTTAGCTCAGTGGTTCCGGCGCCTGTCTTGCAAGCGCAAGGGCCCAGGTTCGATTCCCCGATAACCACATAACAATACTGGGTGTGGAGACCCACACCCAGCAGCAACCAGTACCACATACCACAGTGCCGGGCGTGGTGGCTCACGCCTGTCATCCCAGCACTCGGGAGGCAGAGGCAGGAGGATTGTGATGTGAGTTGGAGGCTGAGCTCGGGGCCAGCCTGAACCACAAAGCGGGACCCTGTCTCAAAAAACCTAAAAAAAAAAAAAAAAAAGAGCTGGCTGAGGAGAAATGCTAACGTTGAGGCCAGCTGGGGCAAGGTAGTGGGACCTGTCACCAAGAGAAAAGCTGGTGGACGAACAAAGCCAGGAGCTGACCATCAGCGAAGGGCTGGATCTGCATCAGAACCACAGCAGGCGCTGACAGGAGAGCTCTTCTGCAGAGCAGGAAGAGGAAAGGGGAGAAATCCTTCACTTCAAGTCAGACTAGGGAGATGTGGAAAATGGGAAACTGCAAACTTTTGTAGAAAAGCACCACCCGAATAAGCCTGTAGCAGTGTGAGCAGTGAATCTGTTTAACTACAAGGTAATGGCACATTTCCATGAAATCCTCAAAAGGAAGCAAAAGCAAGTGTCACTGTGTTGGCTCCTTGTTAAAGTCTCAGGAAATGAGAAAGATTCCCCTGAGCCAGCACACAAGAGTAATTCCCCACCCCCATTAGTGACCACACATACTCCCACAATAACTCTTCCCTCTCTCCCTCACCGGCCATTTTTCAAAGTTAGTGTGGGTTAATTTGCTTATTTTTCTTTGTATTTTGCATTACAGTATTGTGGTCTTTTTAAAAATTTTTTTACTGGGAATCAAACTCAAGATCTTAAGCTTGCCGGGCAACTGTGGCACCACTGACATAAATCCCCAGCTTGTATTCATTTTTATATGAATACTTTTCGGTTGTAGAATGAATCATCTGAGTTTTCATTATTTCTGACGAGTTAATTTGTTTTGACATACAAGTGGTTTTGGATTACAAGTATTTTTCCAGAATGAATTATGCTTGCAAACCAATGTTATCCATACTTGGGAGGCTGAGGCAGGAAGATCCCAAGTTCAAGGCCAGCCTGGGAAAATGTCTCAACTAAAAGGGGATGGGGTTGTAGCTCAGTGGTAGGACACTTGCTTAGCACATGTAAAGCCCCCGGCTTAATCTCCAGCACCACACATATACACGAATAAAAGCATCCGAGACAGTAGAAGGTGATCCAGTCCACCCAACTAGTGTCTGAGCCTCACCAAGCCTCATGCACTGACCTATTTCCCCAGGTCAGCCCCTTCACCCATTGCTTGGCCGTGTTGCTTTAAGTCCTCATAGAACTGGCATCCTCTGTGTGCCAGAGCCAGGGTGTCTGAGGCCAGGACAGGAGCCTGTCCTACAGAAGGGAAAATCAGCCACCCACCCATTTTAGGCTACACTGTTGAGTAACGGTGAGGTGCTTTGGGCACCTGGCCTCTCGAGTACTACCTGTCATAGCTTCCTCTAGTGATAGCACTGGTGGTCAGTCACACCCACAGTTTGACCCACTGAAGTCAGTGTGGACTTTAGTGTATTCCTAGCACAGTGCTGCAATCACAGCCATCTAAGATCAAAACATCGCCCCAAGGGAGGCTCCCTCCCTGCCTCAGGCCCCCCTCCCCCGGCACCCCAGTCCACTTCGTGCCCATGGAGTTCATGCTGTCCTCCGCATCTGGCGCCTCTCACTGAGCACGGCATCCTCAACGTCTGTCCAACCTGTGGCGAGTCACAGCCTCGCTCCTTTCCTGGCCAAGTGACGTCCTAGCAAGGGGAGGATCCCGCCTCAGGCGCAGGGCCCTCTTCTCTGAGCACTCACGTCCAGTTCCCAGGATGGCTGGGAGCCCAACTGCAGGTCGCACTGGGCGCCCTTTCTGTACTTTGGTGTGGTGGCTGCTGCTTGTCACACTGGCCATCTAGACTGGCTGCTGACCACCATAGTGAGGAGGCCTCGGGTGACGGCACTGCGGCCTGTCCACTGGGTCCCTGGGAGGGCAGTCTACCTCACGACCTACTGACCACAGGATCCCTGGGTTCCCTGAGGTTTCGGGGCCAGGAGAGTGGAGGGGCAGCGGCTTCTGGCCGAGCCCCGCGCCGACCAGTCTGCGCCCGCAGCCCCAGCGGAAAGAAGTTCCGCAGCAAGCCCCAGCTGGCGCGCTACCTGGGCGGCTCCATGGACCTGAGCACCTTCGACTTCCGCACGGGCAAGATGCTGATGAGCAAGATGAACAAGAGCCGCCAGCGCGTGCGCTACGATTCCTCCAACCAGGTCAAGGTGAGCGGGTGGGTGACGTCAGGGGGCGGGGCCACGCCCCAGGTATGCGGGGTCCGGGCTGGTCCCAACGCAGGGACCCTCAGGCCACCATGGCGCGCACGCGGCCCCCGGGGCTCCCTGAGCTGCAGTTCCCACCTGGGCCCTTGCCCTTCATCACCCCCTGGCCTGGGCCTGGACCCTTCGCCCCTCACGGCCCCAGGCCCGATCCTGGTCCGCCCCCGGGGACCCTTGCTTCCCTGGCCTGCCGCAGCACCTTGTGCCCCCAGGGCAAGCCCGACCTCAACACCGCGCTGCCCGTGCGGCAGACGGCTTCCATCTTCAAGCAGCCGGTGACCAAGATCACCAACCACCCCAGCAACAAGGTCAAGAGTGACCCGCAGAAGGCTGTGGATCAGCCGCGGCAGGTGAGCATTGGGGTCTTGGGGCACCCGGGTCAGCAGGGCCCTTGTCCCAGATTTTAACTACTTAGCTGGGGGCGGGGATGGAGCTTCCCCTGAATCCAGCACTTACCTTGGGAGAGGCCTGGGCAGCACGGCTCAGCCCCAACCCCAGGCCTGGGCTGTTCCTTTGCACCCATTCTGAGTGGATGGTGGGGTTTGTGAGCAGATGGTTTAAGTAAGATAGTGCGCTCTGGAGGCTGAGGCAGGAAGGAGGATATGAAGCCAGCCTGGTCTACATAGACCGCGGGTGTAGCTCACCTGCCTTGTGTGCAGGGGACCCTGGGTTCCACTCCCAGCCCTGCCAAAAAAGTATCCTAGGTAAATGTCCATAATAATCCCCTTTTCAGAGCCATTTGTGATTGGCTTGGGGACACTCACTGGGTATCTGGGTGTGGCAGGTGGGGGTGCCCCACCTTCACACAGTGAGGTCCCAAAGGTAGGGGGTGGGGAAGAGGGTAGAGAGTTCCCTTGGCCTGCAGGTGCCTGGCCGGCTTTGTCTGCCCTCACCCTCTCTGCCTCCCGTGTCTGACTGCAGCTGTTCTGGGAGAAGAAGCTCAGCGGACTGAGTGCCTTCGACATTGCGGAGGAGCTGGTCAGGACCATGGACCTGCCCAAGGGGCTGCAGGGTAAATATTTCTGCAGGGCGGAGGGCTTCTGCCTGGGGCACCTGGACCTTGGAGAGTTGTGGGTGGAGGCATGTTGTGCATTCTTGTTTTTGCTCGGGAGGAGATCTGAGGACCTGAGATAGGGAGGGGGGTGGGGACTGGGGGCTCCAGGTGTGGAGCCAGGCCTGCCCCAGGGCTGGGGTGTGGCATGTTAATGGCACCTGCCTGCCTGCCCGAGGCCTGCTGGGGTGTTGGGTTTCTCAGCCCCACTGAAAACCACCCCCCCCCCAAGCTCCCAAGGAGCCCAGGCTCCTGACTTCTCTGTGTCTAGTTTAGGACAGGTGTGACAAAATTTGGGGACAAGCCAGGGCTAAATGGAAAAGCAGGAGCATTGCCTGCCAGTCACCCTGGGTACAGAGTGCTTTGGTCACTGTGCCAAGTGACCCCACGCCCGGGACTGTGTCTCTGTGCCCTTAGGGGTGGGCCCGGGCTGCACAGATGAGACCCTGCTGTCCGCCATCGCCAGTGCCCTGCACACCAGCACCATGCCCATCACAGGCCAGCTGTCTGCTGCTGTGGAGAAAAACCCCGGTGTCTGGCTGAATACCACGCAGCCCTTGTGCAAAGCCTTCATGGTGACTGACGAGGACATCAGGTAGCCCACACCCCTCCTGGGCTCCCTCTACCTGGGCCTCTTCCTGGCTCCCATGACACATGTGTGTCTGCCAACACTGAAACAGGTGGCCTCGCCTCCCATGCTGAGCAGAAAGCACAACCTCTCGCGGCTGGGTTGGTTCTGGCGCCACCTCCGCACCTGTGGGGGAGGAGGAGGAGCTCCAACCAGGCTGGCCCAGAGGAGGGGCTGGACCTGTGCAAGGGGTGCGAGCTGAGCCCTGCTGGCCTGGCATGGGCTGGGCCCAAGTTTGTGCAGGCAGGGCCAGAACCCCTGGGATGCCCCTGTGTCCCCAGGAAGCAAGAGGAGTTGGTGCAGCAGGTGCGGAAGCGTCTGGAGGAGGCGCTGATGGCTGACATGCTGGCCCACGTGGAGGAACTGGCACGGGATGAGGTGCCCCTGGACAAAGCCTGTGGGGACGAGGAGGACGAGGAGGACGAGGAGGAGGAGGAGGAGGAGCCTGAGCCAGACCCAGAGCTGGAGCGCGTCTAGAGCGGGTACCAGAGTGGATGGCAAGGGTGTCCCTGCCTGAGGATGAGACTGGGCTCTGGGTGGTGGCAGTGCCTTGCCCAGACCCGTCTCTTCAATGCCTCAGCCTCTGCAAAGGTGCCAATGGTGTTCATGCTGCTCCTTTCCAGGTGCCCTGCGCAGAGCCCTTGAGCGCTGCCGTCCTCTGCTCTGCCCACTGCGCCCAGCCTTGCTGCACTGGGGCCAGGCTGGATAGCCACAGCGGGGAAGGGTCAGCTGGACCTTGCCTTTCCTAGTGCCCCTCCCCGTCCTCAGGGTGTGGCGGAGGTCACCGCCCCAGGGACCTGGGCATGGAGTGTGGCCCACTCAGGCCTGCAGGCAGGAGGCCCCTCCACACAGGACTCAGCCACTCTGCCTGGCTGTGAGGCAGGACAGCACCCGCAGGCTTGCCCATTAGCCAGTGCCGTGAGGCCAGTCCTGCAGTGAGAACACTGTCCTGAGACAGCTGGCCAGCCCTTTGGGACACTGTTGCCACGATCCTGCAGCCCCCTAGTGGGCAGAGTTGGTGACCCTCAGAAGGGCACCTGGGTGGTGGCCCCCAGGAGCCTGAATTCTTTCAATAAATGGATGACACGAGTGAGGCTGGGCCTTGGCGTGACTGACCGGTGTGAGCAGTGCCTTGATTTCCTTTTGCACCCGAACTGCCCACAGCCTGGCTTCCCTTCCAAGTGGTGGGGATGGAGCTGCCCTGCGCAGGGAGGAGCTGGGCAGTGTCTTGAGCACTGGCTACAGTGTGTTTCTTCTGGGGTCACTGGTGTGCTGCTGCACCCAGGGTGGAAACGCTGTCCTCTGAGCCCCCCTTGCCACCCATGCCCTGCCATAGGGTGAGGACAGTCCCTGCACCCAGGGACATCTGCCCTGAGTTGGTGCTGGGCTTCTGGTGCTCAGCTGTCACTCACTGGCAGCACACCTGTGGGAGGAAGCCTTCTTGGCTGGGACTCACCCTCGAGGTCTCCCTGCAACCTGGGGTGTCACTGGCCCCAGAGGGCTGCATGCTGGAAGGAAGGAAAAGCCCCGGGCAGGTGGTCCATCTTACCGGTCTTGGGTTCCTGTGGGATGCTGTGGCCCCAACACCTGAAGACTAGATAGGCCTCAGGCGGTGGCAGCTATGTGCCCTGCTTAGGAGCAAGGCCAGGGCCTGAACCTGTGGGTGGGACCTCTCGGGCCACCGGCCAGCCTGAGGCCACCCAGCCTCAGTTTCTGGATTCCAGCAAGAATATGGATCAGGCCAGTTGTGCAGGTGTGCTCCTGTCATCCCACAGCTAGGAAGTTGAGGTAAGCTGTGAGTTCAGGGACAGCCTGGAATATGTATCAAGACTGCGTCGGGCCAGAGATTTAGTTCTGGCACCATGCCTGCCTAGCAAGTGCAAGGTCCTGAGTTCATGTTCCAATAACAGAAAAAAGGAAGACCCTGTCTCAAAAAACAAACCACAGTGAGCCCTGGTACGGAGGGTCCCCACTGTCTGGCTAGAGAGAGCCCCACCACCACCTGCCTTGTTGACTCTCAAAGTGCAACAGAAACCTGAAGTCGGGCAGGTTTCTAGACCCAGAGTCACAGGTCACTTCCTGGCTACCTGCAGGGAGGACAGTGCTAAGGCCCTGCCCCCAACTGTGGCCTAGGAGAAAAGGCAGTTGCTACCCCAAGCAACCCCTGCCGGGCCCAGGCTGCTACAGCCAGAGGCTCCTTCCACACTCCCTGACTGGACTGAGCAGCCCAGCGAAGAAAGGCCGGCAGAGACCAAGCTGCAGCCCCTCTGCTCCAACCCCTGCCTGGCTCCTGGATCCTATCCCCTCCCAGCCGGGGGAGGGCTTGGTGGCCTGGACCCCTCTCCTGACCTTGCCCACATAGGGGTCTCTGCCTAGCCTCTGTCACAGAGAGGTTCCTGGGGAGTCATGGCCTTAGGTGTCTAGCTGTGATACCTAGAAATCTGTCCTTGAAAGTCCCTGGCAGCCTCAATGGGCCTACATGCTACCCTGGGGCCACAGTGGACTCTGGCCGTTGGGACAGCCTTGGCGTGTCCCTCGGATAGGCCTGAGCAAGTATGGAGGCCCCCTGTGACCAGCTGATGTGTTGAATGTGCCTTCTGAGAACGCCACCACACTGCAGCCCTGCCCAGCTGGCACTACCCTGATGCCACAAGCACTTAATAGCTCACAGGGTCCTGTTTCCCAAGGGCAGTGGCCACAGCCTAGTCTCCCCCGTCCTGCACCCAACCCTCACCTTGGGGACTAAGACACAGCTGGGTGACATTGGAGTGCACCCCAATTGCCACTTAGACCTTGGGGCTCCAGCACCCCTGCCACCATGCCTTGCTGTACCTGCAACTCCAACCCCAACAAGTGGGAGCAGCTTTCCAACCACTACACCCCTTGGCCCCCTCAGCCCCTCCAGGAGGCACCTGTCTAGATCCTCTGCCCAGTATTTACCACAAACATAGGGTGCAAGACAGCTCTGGCCAGGGAGTTAGCTCAGTGGTTCCGGCGCACCAGCACCACATACCACAGTGCCGGGCATGGTGGCTCACGCCTGTCATCCCAGCACTCGGGAGGCAGAGGCAGGAGGATTGCTATGATGTGAGTTTGAGGCTGAGCTCAGGGCCTGCCTGAACTACAAAGCGAGACCCTGTCTCAAAAAAATAAAAGACAGAAAGCTCCTCTAGACAGTGTCTCAGGGACTCAGGTTTGTCACACTTTGAGTGGACGAGGTGGTATATACTCCTGGAAGACTCTGGATAGCCTGGTCAGGGTTGAAAAGGCCTTACCTGGGCCGAGGATTTAGCTCAGTGGTTCCGGTGCCTGCCTTGCAAGTGCAAAGTCCTGGGTTCAGTCCCCAGTAACCACATATAACTATGCCAGGCGTGGTGACTCATGCTCACCAGCAGTGACATAGTGTCTGGTATGGTGGCTCACACTTCTAATCCTGGCACTTGAGAGGCAGAGGCAGGAGGATTGCTGTGAGTTGGAGGCTTGCCTGGGCTACATGGTAAGCCAGGGCCAGCCTGAACTACAAGGGAGACTCTGTATTGAAAAACTGAAAAAAAAAAAACAAACAGAAAAGGCCTTAGCCAGGCACAGTGGCTCATGCCTGTATTTGCAGCTACCAGGGAAGCTGAGGCAGGAGATCCCAATTTTGAAGCCAACTTGGGCAACTCAGTGACTTAGCAAGACCCTTACTTGAAAGGGCGGGGGGCATTCATGAGTGGGGATATTACTCAGCCAGGAAAAGGAACAAGGCTATGACACTTGCCATAGTGTGGATAGACCTTGAGTGAGACGCCAGATGCAGAGGACACTGGGATCCATGGACAGGAAACACCCAGGACAGGTGACTCCAGAAACAGGAAGTAGATTCAGGGGTGTGGGGCTGAGGGGATGGGTGACTGCTCACACAGACAGACGGGGTGCTGCAAAGAGTCTAAAGTGATCCTTCATGTTTTTAATTATTTTGTTGGAGTACAGGGGTAAACCAAGGGCTGCCCGCACTAGGCAAGTGCCCTCCTCGGAGCCATTCCCCAGCCCTCACAGTGGTGGTGGTTGCATAGGTATCTCAAGTGCACCAAAACCCACTGACCTGGCCAGGCACGGAGGGGCACGCCTGCAATCTCAGCAAGGCTAGGCAGGCTGAGGCAGGATGGTTCCAAATCGGAGCCCAGCCTTGGCAATTTAGCAAGACCAAGTCTTGAAATAACAAAAAGGACTGAAAGGCTGGCTACTTTAGAAGGGCAATTATGAATCAAAACATCAAAAGGAGTGGTGGCATGTGCTTGTCACCCCAGCACTCAGGAGCCAGAGGTAGGAGGACCACCGTGCATCTGAGGCCAGCCTGAGCTACACAGTGAGTTCAAGGGCAGCCTAGGCCCTGCCTCAAAAAAACCAAACCAAACCAAACAAAAACGAAAATTTTTTTATTTGTTTGGTACCGGGGATTAAACTCAGAATCTTGTGTCTGCAAGATAGTCACAGTGCCACCAAAAAAGTAAATCTTGGATGTAAGTAAATTATACACAAAAAGATTTCGGAACTCAGGAAGCCTAGAGTTGGCAGTGCTTCCCACTGCTGGGAAGGAGGTGGAGCCCCCAAGAGGCCAGAAGAGAGAAGAGCCGCCACAGGTGTCCACGGAGGACGCCGAGAGCCAGAAGGAGCGCGGCTATTTCCTATTTCCAAAGCAACCAAGCCCGGTGAAGGCCTCAGGCCTCGGATCCCAGCGTTCCGGAGGGCGGTGCTGGGAGGGCAAATGCCTGTGACCTGAGGCTGGAACCTGGCCGGGCGGGGCTGAGTCATCGCCACCCTTCCGGGCCTGGGGCGAAGGTATGAGAAATAATTCCAAATGCACTGGGCATGGGGTGTGTGTCTACTATCCCAGCACTCTGGGGGGACTGAGGCAAGGGAATCACAAATTCAAACCCAACCTATCCAACTTTGCAATTCAGCAAGACCTTCTCTCAAAAAAGGCCTTGAGCAAATACCCAGCACTGGGGAAAAAAAGAAAAGGAAAATAAAGCCCAAGAGGACAAGTAGGGCTAGACATAACTTGGGGGGCAGCGTCAGGAAGGATACATTAGGATGGACTAAGCCCTGGGGAGAGAAACCAATACAGGAAGGCCTGAGGACTCTTGTGACCATTAATCTTGGCATGTCAACTCCACTGGGTTAAGAAACCTGGCAGAAGCCAGGCGAGGTGACACACACACCTGTACTCCTCGGATTGCTGCAAGTTCAAGGCCAGCCTAGGCTACATGTAGTGACTTCAAGGGCACCCTGAACTACATAGCAAGACCCTGTTTCAGGTACACTACACCTGGTTGTGTCCTGATGGGGCATGGAGGGTGAACTTGGGTGCCATCTATTGTCCCTACACCTTTCTGATGCTGATTCCCTTCTCTGCTCCTGGCTGCCACATACTTAACCAACTATCCTCCACGACATCCTTCCACTGACCCTGGAACCAACAGCCACGGACCGGATCCACTGAAACTGTGACCTCTTGTGATGTGTCCCAGCCATGTGTGCAGGATCTGGCATTGAGAGAAGTGACTGGGAATAATCGACAGTCCAACATCCCAGAGGGAGTGAGGAGTAAGCCCAAGACGGTGAGACTTGGCAGGACAGATGGAGGGGAGAGCCCCGCTCCTGCCTGGAGAACCACACAGCTGGCCGGAGGGTTGAGACCACCAGGGTGGGGTGTACTTTTCTCCCTACTGCAAAAGGCCTCCCTGCAGGGCCCGTGGAGCTAGAGCAGCTGGGGCCAGGGGCTTTGGGGTGGAACCCAAGTCCCTTCCCCTGTACCCCAGAAGGGGCTGGGAACCTGCCCAACCCAAGAAGCACCACCATGAAGCTGTTTCAGATTCCAGGTACACAGGATCCCCAACTTCCAAGTAGGGGCTGCGGGAAGGGGGGGGCTTTCTTCATTTATTTATTTAGAGACAAGTTCTCACTCTGTAATTGAAGCTGGCCTTAAACTCACTGTGTAACCCAGGCTGGCTTCAAACTTGTGACGATCCTCTTGCCTCAGCCTCCTGAATGTTGGCACCACCACTGGTGGCATATGCCACCACTGGAGGTGAGCTTTGGAGCCTGACTTTTAAAGTCCAGCGAGATCATGATACGCTCTCGGGGAAGCCCCAGCCGCTCTACCTTCACTGACCCTGCAGGAAGACCCTTTGTAGGTAGGGAGTGGAGTGTACCCTCCCCTAGTTGTCTGAATAACCTCCGACCCAAGGTGTTCACGGAGGGATTCCCCGGTTTGGGGAGGGAGGGAAGAGCGCCGGCTTGACCACTACCATGTTGGAGTGGTGATAGGGGGAGGTCTCTGAGGCCCAGCCATGCTGGAGGGGCTTCAGGCAGTGACACCTCCAAGTCCCCGGCTCTCGGGGAAGGGGCTGGGTGAGGAACGGCACGATCGCAAGGGAGGTTTGAGGTTTGCTGGACTTTGGAATCAGGCATCCTCTCTCATCTGCCTCAGCCCCTAAGAAGTTCGGGAGTGCCACCCTCTTCTTAGCAGAGTGTCTCTAGGTCCCAGGATGCCACGAAATGGAGGCAGAGGGTCTCTAGGTCCCAGGATGCCACGAAATGGAAGTAGGGTCCCTGACACCAAAAAAGTATGTGTGGAGGTGAGAGGCGGTGTGAGGAGCTGGCCTCAGAGGCCCAGCGCGATTGCCATTGGTATTTGGATAGAGACCGCGAGTCCAGGTAGTGGAAAGGGGATCCTCCTCTGAAGGAGGCAGGGTCAAGATCGTGAAGAGCTCTTAAGCAGGGGGACCGCAAATCCTCAGGGCGCGGACACCGGGGAAAGGGAGTCCCAGCGCCTGGGTCCTCGCATACCCAGCCGCGCTGTTCCAGCACGTGCAGGGTCCGCGCCCGCGGCTGGGCTGGCCGTGGTGGGGCGGGGTGGTCACCTGACCTGATCCCGCCCCCCTGCCCACCCCGCGCGTGCGCGCTGCGGGCGCCCATTGTTGGCGGCGGTGACGTCGCGGGGCGGGGCCGGGGCGGGGCCGGCGGCCCGGGAGGCAGGCGGGCGGCCGG
This sequence comes from Petromus typicus, assembly GCA_004026965.1. Classification (NCBI taxonomy): domain Eukaryota; kingdom Metazoa; phylum Chordata; class Mammalia; order Rodentia; family Petromuridae; genus Petromus; species Petromus typicus. The sequence goes on from PVIR01013285.1 coordinate 27,706, forward strand.
GCGGCGGGAGGGCTCGAGCGTCCCGCGCCGCCGCCGCCCCCTCGGCCACCAGGAGTCGCCGCAGCCGCGGAGCAGCAGAGTCGCGGCCGCCCCCGGCCCGCCCGGCCCGAGCAGCCCCGCGCCGCCCCCGCCCGCCCCGCCCCGCCGCTGGATGCCGGCGGCCGGCGGCCGAGCTCGCAGAGGCGGAGGGCGGCGCGGGCCCGAGCGCTAGCGCTGGCCATGCCCGGCTCCCCCGGCCGCTCCGATGGCGGCGGCGGGGGCGCGGGCGGCGGGCCAGGGGCGGCGGCGGCCACTGGCGGAGACCCCGCCACGCGCGCCCCGGGCCCGGGAGCCGAGGAGGCCGCGCCCCGACCGTCGCCAGAGCCCGACGACGCGGCCGCCGCGCTGCGCCTGGCGCTGGATCAGCTGTCGGCTCTGCGGCTCGGGCGCGCGGGGCCCCCGGGTGCGGACGGCGCAGACGGCGGGGAACCCGAGCCCGCGCCCCAGGACGCGTCCGAGGCGCCGCCGCGCGTAGAGCCGGACGGGAGCCCCCCCGCTCCGCCGCCGCCCGCGCCCGACGTGTTCGCCGGCTTCGCGCCGCACCCCGCCGCCCTGGGCCCACCGACGCTGCTAGCCGAGCCGCTGAACGTGATCGGCAGCCGCAAGAAGAGCGTGAACATGACCGAGTGTGTGCCGGTGCCCAGCTCCGAGCACGTCGCCGAGATCGTGGGGCGTCAGGGTGAGTGGCCGCCGTCGGGGAGGGTGGGGCGCGCGTGTTGGGCGCCTCGCACGCCGGGACAGAGCCCCAGGCCCGGCCCCAGTTCCTCCCGCGGCCGGACGCCGCACTGGGGACCTCGGCCACGCCCCGCGTGGGCCCCGCCCGGGCGGCCGCCTTTGCGCCTTTGTCCGGCCGCGGGAGAAAGTTGTACCCAGCCCGCGCTCCGCCCCGCGCGCTCCGCCTGCCGCCGCCTTTGTCTTCGCCGAGGCTCCCGCTGCCCGGGGCCTCGAGGCATCCGTGGGGACACCCCGGATAGGAAGCTGGCCCTAGGGAACCTGGGCACTGGCTGGGCGTTGGGCGCTCCACCCCCACAGCATGCATGGGCGGGGCGAACTCAGGTTTAGGGGTGGCTTGGGGAGGGCACCCTCAGGATGAGGAGCGAAATCTGGGGTGGGGCGCACAAAGAGGATGCCTGCCATTGCGCTGGCCTAGGGTCTCGATGGGGTAGGGTGCGCCCCATCTGTGCCCCATCTGTACCCCAGCCAGGGAGATGGGCGGGCGGAAGCACTGTCTGTGGAAGCGGCTTTGGGTGCACCCCATGTCCCTCCATGGCAACAGGCCCTGGGCTTTCCCGGGGCACCAGGGTCCCCGGCAGCGGCTTTGTTGGAGTGGCCCCTGTTGCCCGCCCCATTGTTCTCTTTGTTAGAGAGCCAGGCTGAGATTCGCAGGGTGACATCAGGCTGGCCGATCCTCATTGGCCCTCGAGCTGCTGGGCGGGCGAGTGGGTGGTGGGCAGTGCCCGACCCAGCACACACCCACCGCCCGGTTCACCCCTTGGGCCCAACTTTCTCCTGCCTTCCCACCTACCTCTCCCTGACCCTGATGCCCACTGACCACCTGTGATCCGCGGGATTCTAAAGCTTGGGGTGGAGCCTAAGCAGGGAGGGGGGTGGAGCTGCGGAGACACTGTGCTGGGGGAGGGGACCAGACTGGACCCTCAGAAGCTGAGCCGCTAAAGGGTGTGGGCCACTTGAACTGCAAGGTCACCTGTCACCCTTGAGCCCAGCTGGGACCACATGGTGGGTGGGGCAGCAAGCCTTGAGGTTCCAGTCACCACACAAGGGAACATAGGAAGCTGGCATCCTGCTGCACCTGGGGATGCACTGGGGG
>PVIR01013285.1:29672-43080 GCA_004026965.1 Petromus typicus
CTCACCCCCACCCCACCCCTCACCCCCGCCCTGGAGTGGCACTGTGACCCTGAGCAAGTGGCAGCCACTCTGCGATGTGACAGCGTCCCTGGCTGTTTTACAGATACTCAAACAGATGTGGTTTTGATCCTGGCTCTGGGTCATAGACCTTCTGCCTTGGAAGGGGCGTAGGGTCCCATGGAGAGAAGGAGAAATGCAGGTAATTCTGTCTAGCTCCAGAATCTTCTGTAGCTCCCAGCTTATCCATCTTGGCCAACGCTAGTGTGCCCACTTGAATTCTAAGACCACACACACCCCTTCCTCTGGAAGCCAGGAGTTCATCCCAGGCCAGACCTTTCCCCAACACTCCTTTGGTTTTCCCAGTCCCCGAATGGCCTCCAGTGCTTGCTGGGTCCAGCAGTGCAGCTGGTTAGTCTAAGGGGGGCCTTGTGTAGGGAACGATCGTCCTTTGTCTTCTTGATGGACACTGTGTATGGGGTTTGAGCCCAGAGCAAGTGCTCACCTCTGAGCCTAGTGCCGTACCCCCCCCCCCCAAGAATGGGGTCTGCTTTGTAGTTAGACTGCTGCTGCCCTTGAGCTGGCTGTGTGGCATGCTGGCCTTGGACTCAAAGTGATTCTTTTGCCCCAGGATCCCAAGTGTTGGGGTTATAGTTGTGCACCGCCACGCCCTGTAATCCTTATCGTTCAGATTTTTGGGTTTTTTTTGTTTTTGTTTTTTGGGGGAGGATCTCCCTTTTTGTAGTTCAAAGCTAGCCCTGAGCTCACCATGTAGCCACAGGCAAGCTTTCAACTCACAGCAATCCTCCTGCCTCTGCCTCCCGAGGGCTGGGATGACAGGCCTGAGCCACCACGCCCGGCACTGTGGTGTGTAGTTCTGATTGCTGGTGGGCGTGAGTCTCCACGCCCAGTATTGTTGTATGTGGTTACCCTGAGCTAAATCTAGCCCTGGTTTTGGTTTTTTGAGACAGTCTTACTATGTAGTCCAGGCTGGCCTTGAGCTCACTGTGTTGCCCACACTGACCTTGAACTCTCAGGGATACTCCTAACCTTCCCACGCTCACCGCCTCTTGGAGTTAAGAGTTGAAACTCCCAGCAGGTCAGAGGTCACCTGGGCACCAACTGTGCACTTGCCTGTGGGTGTGACCTCGCTCAGGCTCCTTCCTCAGGTCCCAGGCTCGCTCGTTCCAAGAGCCCTATCACCAGTGCAAGTCCTTGTATTTTTTTTTTCTTTATTTTTGGCTTTTTTTGTGTCAAGATCTCATGATACGGTTCAGGTCAACCTTGAACTTGAGGCAGTCCCCCTGCTTCAGCCTCCTGAATCCTGGAATCCCAGGCATGTAGCACCCACTCTTGCCTCTTGGGGCAGGAGTACGGCAGGCTCACTTCTTTTTTTTTTTTTTTTTAGTTTTTTTTTTTTTTTTTGAGACAGGGTCTCGCTTTGTGGTTCAGGCTGGCCCTGAGCTCAGCCTCCAACTCACATCACAATCCTCCTGCCTCTGCCTCCCGAGTGCTGGGATTACAGGCGTGAGCCACCATGCCCGGCACTGTGGTATGTGGTACTGGTTGCTGCTGGGTGTGTCTCCACACCCAGTATTGTTATGTGGTTACCGGGGAATCGAATCCGGGTCCTTGCGCTTGCAAGACAGGCGCTGGAACCACTGAGCTAACTCCCCGGCCCTCGCTTCTTTTTTTTTTTAAGGGTTTTTGAGACAGGGTCTCGCTTTGTGGTTCAGGCTGGCCCTGAGCTCAGCCTCAAACTCACATCACAATCCTCCTGCCTCTGCCTCCCGAGTGCTGGGATGACAGGCATGAGCCACCACGCCCGGCACTGTGGTATGCGGTACTGATTGCTGCTGGGCGTGAGTCTCCACACCCAGTATTGTTATGTGGTTACCGGGGAATCGAACCCGGGTCCTTGCGCTTGCAAGACAGGCACCGGAACCACTGAGCTAACTCCCCGGCCACTTCTTGAAGCTCTGATTTTGTGACCCAGGTGGCATCCCGGCCGCCTCAGAGGCTGAGTGTCAGTGGACTTAGGCCAGGGAGCCTTGTGATAGAACCAGCAGAGCCTGGCTGCCCTGCAGCCTCTTGGCCATGGCTTGGGGAGACTGGAGCTGCCTCTTAGCCCACTCCCCAGCTGCCCCACCCCCACTGTCACCTCATTCAGTCCAAGGGGTGGGAAGGCCGAGTGGCAGAAGTCCCACCTTTCATCTGGTGGCACCTGAGCTGGGTAGGTTTGGTAGCAGTGACAGCTCTTAGCACCGGAACCTCCAAAGCTGAGAGGACTCAGGGTAGGGGAGCAGCCCGGAACTGGAGCGGGCAGGAAGGCTGGCCTCCCTGGGACACTGTGAGTGCCGCTCAGCCCGGCTCAGCCCCGCTCAAAGCCCCGCTTAGCCCTGCTCAAAGCCCTCAGGGAAGGGCGCGCTGTGCTGGGGTCTGACTGCCTCTTCCTCTTGTCCCTCTCCTGCGCCCTTGGGACCACCCTGTCTTCCTGACCTAGTCCCTCTGACATCTGTCCTCTCAGCACTCTGGGAGGCTGAGGCAGAAATGCCACAAATTTGAGCTCAGTCTGAGTGACTTAGTAAAACCTTGTCTCAAGATTTTAAAAAAAAGCTAGGGGTGTGGTGGTGTGCAACGGCCCTGGGTGCCTTCACCAGTATAGGGGGTGTCTTTCTAAGTTTATGTTTCGGCCACACTCACCCTTCACTACCCTCCCCCCCAGTGTTGAGAAAAAGCCTCTGTGGATCTCTGCCCTGTAATTCTGGAGGGGTCACCCAGTGTCCCCTCAGGGACCCAGCCCTGCCAGATGACCACTGCTTGGCCCAGGAGTCTGCCATTGGCCTGGGACCGGGGCCTGGTGAGGTCCTTTGGGTACGTGGTGTAGCCGATGCCATGGCCCAGAGCTAAGGGTCCCTGTGGCTCTCCAGGGGCTGCGGCACCTGGGTAGGCTCGCAGTCTGGAGATGAAGGTGGGCAGGGCCTGGGCCACACCAGGTCCTTCCCACTGCATCACCTGCAGGCAGTGTTGTCACCTTCGGAGTCGCTTCCCTTGTGTGTCACTTGGCCAGTCGCTGTCCTCACCTGGCCGTGTCTGTCCTCTGAGGAACACACAGTGTGCTGTACCTGTGGCCACGTTTTAATTCATTTCACCTGCAAAGGACCCATATTGTTACAGCCTCGTCACTTGTGCTCCTGTAACAAAGCGTTTCCACTGGGTTCCTGAATCTGGGAAGTCCACGATCGAGGCGCCGGCGGATCTGGCATCTGTGAAAGCCCCTTCCTCATAGGTGGCACTGTCTGTCTGTCAATCTGCCTCTTTCTCCTCTCCCCAGCCCACTTTGGCACTGGGAGTTGAACCTGGGGCTTTCTTATATTTCCAGCCCTTAATTTTTTCCCCCCCTTGACAAGTTCCTGGCTAAGTTGTCCAGGCCGGCTCCAACTTGGGATCGTCGTGTCCCAGCCTTCTTAAGTGGTGGGATGATAGGCATGTGCCACTGTGCCTGGTTAGATGGCACCTTGTCTGTGTCCTCAGCCAGGAAGGGTTGAGGGAGCCACCTGGCACTTCTCTTATCAGAGTGCTCGTGGGATTCGGGAGGATGGCGCCCTCCTAACTTTCCTGAGGCCCCACCTCTTAATAATGTCGTGCTGGGTGTCACTTTGCCATCTTTGAACAAGGGGGAAGTCACCCACTGCGGCAGTCACTTCCTGAAGTTCCCGCTTGATGTGAATTATGAGGGATGTGCCACAGGGTCCTTGCTTTGCCATCCTGTGGGCCCCAGAGGAGGAACTGAGGCTCGGGGTAGGAGGATGAACCACTGGGGTCACCGATGTGGGCATGCCCCTGGCCCTGTAGCCAGCTCTGCCACGGGGCTGTCCTGGGCAAGGCGTCAGCGTGTCCCCCACCTCCTCCACAGGCTGCAAGATCAAGGCCCTGCGTGCCAAGACGAACACGTACATCAAAACCCCAGTGCGTGGGGAGGAGCCAGTGTTCATCGTGACGGGCCGCAAGGAGGATGTGGAGATGGCCAAGCGTGAGATCCTGTCCGCCGCAGAGCACTTCTCTCTGATCCGGGCCTCTCGCGGCAAGGCAGGGGGACTGCCAGGCACCGCCCCAGGACCCCCCAACCTTCCGGGACAGACCACCATCCAGGTGCGCGTGCCCTACCGCGTGGTGGGGCTGGTGGTGGGGCCCAAGGGCGCCACCATCAAGCGCATCCAGCAGCGGACACACACGTATATCGTGACGCCTGGCCGTCACAAGGAGCCGGTGTTTGCGGTGACGGGGATGCCGGAGAACGTGGACCGTGCTCGCGAGGAGATTGAGGCACACATCACGCTGCGCACGGGGGCCTTCGCGGACTCAGGCCCCGACAGTGACTTTCACGCCAACGGCACCGACGTCTGTCTGGACCTGCTGGGCGCCGCCGGACTCTGGGCTAAGGCTCCTCACCCAGGGCGGCAGCCCCCCACAGCTACCGCCAGTGCCAACCTCCGCGGTGACAGCACCCTGGGCCCACCTGACACCTTTTACGCAGGTGGCCGAGCGGGGCCACCAGGGCCAGACCCAGGCCCCGCCAGCCCCTACAGCAGTTCCGGCAGCGCAGGTTTCACATTCCCCGGGGACAGCGCTGGAACCCCTGCGCCTGATGACTGCGACTTTGGCTTCGACTTCTTGGCCCTAGACCTCACTGTGCCCACCGCAGCTACCATTTGGGCACCATTCGAGCGTGCCCCACCCCCCCTGCCCACCTTCAGCGCCTGCACAGCTGTCAACGGGACCCCAGGGCCACCCCCGGCAGGTGCACGGCGGGGCAGCGGGACGGCCACCCCGCGCCACTCGCCCACGCTGCCCGAGTCCAGCGCCGGTGGAGGCCTGGGCCTGGAGCTCCCACTGGCCCGCAGGGCCGCCCCGGACCCAGGGTGCACGCTCCCCTGGCGGCCCCCGCACGGCGCCCTGCCACCCTTTTCCAGCGGCACCAGCTTCTCCACGCCCAGCGCGCTGGACGGGAGTGCTTCTGATGGCACCCGCAAGTCCTCAGCGACAGCCCCTGTGACAGCCGTGCCCGCCACCGCCTCTGCTCCCCCCTCGGCACCTGCAGCCCCCGGCCCGCCCACTGCCGCCCTAGCACGAGAGTGTGTGGTGTGCGCAGAGGGTGAGGCCATGGCTGCGCTGGTCCCCTGTGGCCACAACCTCTTCTGCATGGACTGCGCTGTCCGCATCTGTGGCCGCAGCCAGCCCGAGTGTCCTGCCTGCCGCACGCCGGCCACCCAAGCCATTCATATCTTTTCTTAGCGCACGTACTGGGGCGCAGTGGCCGTGACCTCTCCAGGGGGCGCCAGGGCAGCGTCCTCCGTGCCAGGGTGGGAAGTGGTGTGGGGGTGCGGGCCGGGCCCGGGGCCACCCAGTGTCAAAAATGGCTTTAACTCCTCAGCCAGGCGTGGGGACAGCCAGCCAGCGGCCCGGCTGCGACACCTCAACTCCTGACACGTGACAGTATTGAGTGGACAGGTTCAAGTAAACCGAGAGAAGAGGTCTCCTTGCACTTTTTGCTTAAGATGCTCCCTTTTCCAGGGTGACCTTAAAAACAAATGAAAAAAAAACCATGATTTTTACAACTTTTCTCGTCTTCCCTTTGTATGTGGCTGTTTTGAATTTGACAGTGCGTTCCTGCCAGCCGGTCTCGGATGACCCCAACACTTCAGAGAGAAGGGTGGCGTTTTTTAACAATTTTGGGGTTCACGTTTACCGTTTTTTGTATGCAGCCGCCGCCGCCGCCGGGGCCAAGGGGCGGGGTCCTGGTCTCCCAAACATAGGTTTCTCCTTTTTTCTTCCTAATTATGAATCCCTTTCCTGCTGTGTTTTTTGGTTGTCTTTTTAAAAAAATTTTAAAAAGTTTTTTGTTTTTTTTTTTTTAAACTTTTACTTTTTACCTCTTGTGTATATGTAGGGAATTTATAGGGAAATGTGTACTTTATGGAATAAATTTTAAGAACTAAAATATATTTTATTTTAAATAAAAGTAATGGACCTTTAATCTTCCACAGCTAAATTACTGATTATATATTTGCTGAGCTGATTTAAAGGTTAAAAAAATTGTATCAAGAGTTTTATTTTTTGACTTCAAAGCCTTCTTAATAAAGTCTTTTTACTATACGAGAGCGCTCGGTGTCCCTGTGGGGTGGGGTGTGGCGCTCTCATTCCAAAGGAGGGTACAGGGTCGTGGGGTGCACCTAGCACCCAGTGCCGGAGGCTCAGGGGGCCCTTACCTCTGGGCTCCTGGCCCCAGGGACAGCTGTGGTTTCTACAGTGGGGAGAGAAGCCAGCTGAACCTTGAGGCCATCTGCCCAACCCCTCTCCCCATTAGCGTGGAGCCCACCCTATAGTGCATGGGGGAAACAGGCTTAGGACCCCTTCCGGATTGTCCCCGAGGACAACTGGACTCTTCAGGGTTAGGGCTGATCCTGGGATGGGGAGGGGCAGCCACAGGTTGAATACTGGCAGTCAGCGGGGCTTCCAACTTCACAGTACAGGAGGAGCCCCCGGCCTGTGCGTGGACACTGCCCTGGGGAGGAGGCAGGGAGCCGGGCTGCCTGCCCAGCGGCTGCTGGCTCAGCAAAGGGCCCCGGGGCAGAGCGTGGTCAGAAAGCCAGCCTGTGAGGAGGAGGGAGGCCTGGGGAGCTTCCGGGAAGAGCCCCGGACAATGCTGAGGGCCGTGATGGCCGAGCGACAGGACACGGAGGAAGCCACCAGAGGCGGTGACATCCAGGCTGTAGCCTGGCATCCTACAGCATGAGAGTGCTGCTTCTGTCGAGGCTGAGCTTGAGATGCCCGGTGGACTGCTGTGTCTGAAAGGTACCCCCATTAAAGGGTCACCTGGACCTTGGAGATGGGAGCTTACTTGGGGAAAAGGGCTCCTGCAGGTAGGATTAAGGGTCTTGAGATGAAATCGCCCCAGGTTAGAGTGAACCCTAAATCCAGGGACCCCTGTCCGTGTAGGAGGGAAGCCAGGCATAGTGCTCGTGCCTGTAAATCCCTGTCCTCTGAGGCCTGAGGGTTGCAAGTCTGAGGTCAGCCCGGCTCCCTTAGCAGGACCCCCTTTCCAAATAAAAAGGGGGAGAAGGAAGAAGGAAAAAGGATGGAGGAAAGAAGAAAGGAGTGGACGTCTTGGCCCACAGAGAGATGGGCAGACAAGAGATGACCTTTCGGAGATGGCAGTGACGAAGCCGCAGCCAGGGCAGGGACCGGCCCAGGACGCGGGGCTGAGTCCAGCCGGCAAGGGCGTCGGGAGGATGTGGGACTTGATGTGGGACTTGGTGCGGGTGTGAGGACGCCCAGCGAGGAGCCTGTGCCTGCGGGGGAGTCTGGGGCTTGGAGCCCGCAGGCTCTGGGCAAGCCAGGAGGCACCAGGGCTCGGCACCACTGGCCGAAGGTTTTGGCCCTGGATCTGGCCGTGCCTGAAGGAGGAGCATCCCTACTTTCTGTGAGAAGACCCCGCAGCCCTTCCTTGCTGTTAAACCACTGTAAGCTGAAGGAAATGGGACTGGACGTGTTTTCTAGACAGGCTGGGGTGGCAGTGTTAGGCAAGTAGCCGGCGCCTCTGGCCTCCGCCTCTGGACGACACCAGGGAGTCAGAGACAGGTCCAACCCAAGTTCTCCACCAAGTCTCATCACCGTTGTCCCTCAGGCCTTGTGTGTCCCAGGACATGCCACTTGGTGACCCCAATCCAGTGCCTGTGAGAAGCCCTGTTCTGGGTGCTGTCGGGAGGCTGGGTCTCAGGTGTGGGCTCCAGGTGTGGGTGCTGCCCTCCCACCTGCACGGGTCACCCCCCCCTCCCGAGAGGGCCCTGAGGTAGGGATTGTGTCTTCGTGTGCAGCCCTGGGGTCAGGCACTCACATCCCCATCTCCATCTCCGTGTGTCTCCGCTCTGCCATCCTGGGCCTGGCACCTCATTCGGGACTCAACCTCACATCGGTACCAAGGAGCTCGGCTTCATTAGGGTCACGTTGCAGCAGGTGAACAGGGCACACGGGCGTGCGTGGAACAGCGGGGTCCCCTGGGCTTCCCTTGAAACCCACGGAGTATGTACTGGGTAGATAGATGTGTGCCCGGTGGTGGGTGGATGATGGGTCGGTGGGCACCAGGGGTAGACAGGTGGCAGGTAGACGGACTGAAAGCACCGAGCGGGAGAGGTGGGTTCAGCCCACTGTATGCGCAGAAGGCCACGTAGAGCGGTTGATGAATTGGCCTGGGCCGAGGGGCACAACACGACAGAGACCTGGACGGGGAAGCACAGTTTCTGTCCCAGGAGACGGCTGGAAGTGGGAAGGGGGAATGCAGTATAAACTTGGGCTCCTTCAGCCTCACCCAGGGGCCCCTGTACAGGTGTGTGATGAAAGTCCCTGGTTTTCCACAGCCCACCTCACCGCTCATCGAGTCAACAGCCTGTGTTGACTTCAGGGGCTGAGATCATCTCAATCTGAACCTGCAGCACCACGAGTGGCTACTGACTACTCTGTTGGCTCTTTCTAGAATCTTCTAGAATGTCCCAGCCCAGCAGTGTGTGGCAGAACTTTTTGCAGTGATGGTGACATGCTAAACACGGGCACCTCAGGCACATGTAATCAAGTCCTCAGCCAAGGCAGCACAATTGTAAAGCTAAAATTTTTATTTTATTGATCTTTAATTGAATCATAAATAGTCACAGATTTTTAAAAAAGGGAGAGGGCAGTTAGGGGAACTATTCTTACTATTTAGAACTATTCTTGCTATTCAGACTTTGAATTTTTTTTTTTTTTTTTTGAGACAGGGTCTCAATTCTATAGTTCAGGCTGGCCCTTAACTGAGTCTTGAATTTACAGCAATCCTCCTGCTTCTGCCTCCTGAGTGCTGGGATTATAGGCATGAGCCATCACTCCTGGTACTGTGGTATGTGGTACTGATTGCTGCTGGGTGTGAGTCTCCAGGCCCAGTATTGTTATATGTAGATATTGGGGATTGAACCCGGGTCTTTGCACTTGCAAGGCAGGTGCCAGAACCACTGAGCTAAATCCCCAGCCCTGAAATTCTTTTAAAGCAACACATAGTCGACAGAGTTTAAAAAGAAAAAAGACTGGATATAGTGGTACATGCCAGCACCCAGGAAGCTGAGGCAGGGGGATCACTTTGAGTTCAAGGCTGGCCTGGGCCACACAAGGAGAACATTTCTTTTATAAAAAAAAAAAAAAGGAAGACAAAGGTAAAATCAAGTATTGTGACACATTCCTGTCATCCCAGCTTTCATGGAACTGAGGTAGGAAGTTCTCAAGCTGGAGCCCAGCTGGGGCTGTAGACTGACTGAGCAAAACCCTGACTCAAAATAATGAATACAGAGGACTGGAGATGGTGCTCCGTGGGGAGGCCCAAGCTTTGTTTTTTCATCTGAAGTACAAATGTAACGAGATGTTGTGTATTCTCCCTTCCTTCTTCTGTTTTTGCAGAGGGGAGGATTGAACCCAGGCCCTCAAGGCATGAGAGGCAAATGCTCATCACTGAACTATCCTCCCAACCCTTTTTTATACTTTGAAACAGAATCTCGCCAAGTTGCTCAGGCTGGCTTCGAACTTGGGATCATCCTGCCTCAGCCTCCCAGGTAACTGGGATGACAGGTATGTGGCATCACATGCACTCTGACATGATCAATTTTTATTTGCTAAGAGTGATAATTCTCTGGGAGAGGAGGCCCCAGGGAGGACACATTGGTTCCCACGAACAGTTCTAAGCCAGAGTGAGGTCCCTAAAGCAAAGCATAGCGGGCGCTTGGGGAGGACACAGACCGGGATTGATCGCACAGACACTTACTGGTACTGAGGGCCTCTTTCTCCCAGTGCCCAGAGTGGCATTCTTTACCCTGGGAAGTGAGCCAGGACCAAACTAAAGATCAGGCCCAAATCCACAGCGCAGAACATGCTGTGCTCTGGCGCCACAGTGTGGCAGGAGTTGCACATGACACCCTGCCCTGAACCCCACCCACTCACCCAGTGCGGATGATTATGGGTTCTCAGCAGCCTTTGCCCCATGGCATGGAGGACCATACCCCCTCAGGGCAAAACGGGCTCATGCTTTACCCGCCTATCTCTGGGCGATTCTCAGCCTGCAGTATAGTGCTGGTAGTATGCAGTAGATACTCTACAAGTGTTTGTTGATTGAATGACTGACGGGCATCACCAAGGACTCAGGGTTCTTAGTTTATCTGACAGGTCCAGACTTCTCCCTTGCTGGGGCATGGTACCCAGTGACCACACCTCACCCGCTCTGACAAATGGCCCACCAACTCTGAGGGCAGGAAGGACTGAGCTTCCCAGGCTCTTCTAGTTCACACCATCTGTCTCCTGAGAGGAGAGCCTTTTTTTTGTCCAGCCTCCGGATGTGGGTATGCAATGACACCCTAGAGAGCCGGTTGTGGCTCTGTCACCTGTCACCCCACCACTCTGGGAGGCTGAGGCAGGAGGATCCCAAATTTGAGCTCAGCCTGGGCAGTATAGTGAGAGTTTGTCTCAAAATAAAAAATGAAAAGGGCCCGGTGTGTAGCCCAGTGTGAAGGCCCTGGGTTCAATTACCCATAATAATAAATATCCCCAAAACCCTTCTCTGGTCATTTGACAAGGAGTTGGGATGACGCCTTGTCTGAATGCCAGACGGTAGACATTGTGTGAATATATTTATTTTCCCTTTTGCAAATAGAAGTTAAGAATCCTCCCTAGAGAGAAAAGGGAAGTCATTTATACTCATGGATGAAATGAGAATGCCAACACTCAGGAGGCTGAGACAGGTGAATGCCACTAGTTCGAAGCCAGGCTGGGCTACATATTGAGAACTTGTCTCAAACAAAACAACAAAATAAAACAAAATACTACTTTCAAGCACTTCCTCAGCCTGCTTGTCACAGATGTCTCCCAGGATTTGTCCCATTCAAGGTATGTGTTGCCCTGGGGCTGTCTCCTGCCTGCCCCTGCTTCTTACCCAGAGAAAAGCATCAGATGAATCAGACACCAGCCACACTATTCCTGACCAACCTACCTCAAAACAGCCACCAGAAAGGTTGAGAAACTGTCACAGTCCGAAGGACACAAGGACCAGAGACCTTGCGGCCAAGAGAGAGCACTAGGGGAAACTCAGAAAATCAAAGTGTAGATTGCAGCCGGGCACAGTAGCATCTCTGGGAAGCTGAGGCAGGAGAATTACAAGGTTGAGACCAGACCAGGAAACTTAGTGACCGAGTGAGACTCTGTCTCAAAATAAAAGATAATAAAGGACTCTCAGGGTGGAGCTGAATGCAAAAGCCCTGAGTATCACCCAGACACACACACACACACACACACACACACACACACACACACACCCAAAACCATTGCACTGGGGCTGGGGCTTGAGCTTAGTGATTCTAGTTCATCCCAGGTAACAACACTGCCAGGTGTGGTGCCTCACACTTGTAATCCCAGCACTTGAGAGTCGGAGGCAGAGGATTGTTGTGAGTTCAAGGCTCACTTGGGCTACATTAGTGAGTTCAGGGCCAGCATGAACTACAAAGAGATGCCCTGTCTCAAAAAAAAAAAAAAAAGAAAGAAACTAAAAAACCATTAGTGCACACATTGGTAATAAGAATACAGCAGTACTGACAGTATTGATTAATAAGTGTAACAGATACAGCAAGATGTTCACAGTTGGGGAAACTGAGGACTTGTAAAGCCTGTAGGAACTCTATTATCTACTGCATTCTATAAGTTCAATTTTTTTTTTTTTTTTTTTTGAGACAGGGTCTCGCTTTGTGGTTCAGGCTGGCCCTGAGCTCAGCCTCCAACTCACATCATAGCAATCCTCCTGCCTCTGCCTCCCAAGTGCTGGGATTATAAGTATGAACCACCACGCCCCACACTGTGGTATGTGGTGCTGATTACTGGTGGCGTGAGTCACCACACCTGGCACGGTAATTGTATGTGATTACCAGGAATTGAATCCAGTCTCTTGTGCTTGCAAGGCAGGCACGAGAACCACTGAGCTAAATCTCTGCCTGCCCCCTTTTGTTTTGAGACAGAGTCTTGCTTTGTAGTTCATGCTGGCTCTGAGCTCACTGTGTAGCACAGGTGAGCCTCGAACTCTTACAGCAACCCTCCTGCCTCTGCCTCCTGAGTGCTGAGATGACCGCATGAGCCACCACACCCGGCATCGTGGTAAGTGGTTACTGGGGATCGAATGAGGGACCTTGTGCTTGCCAGGCAGTCGCTGGAACCCTAAACTAAATCCTCGGCCCTTAATACTTTTTTTGGGGGGGGGGGGCCGGGGATTTAGCTCAGTGGTTCCGGCGCCTGTCTTGCAAGCGCAAGGACCCGGGTTCAATCCCCGGTAACCACATACTATACTGGGTGTGGAGACTCACGCCCAGCAGCAACCAGTACCACAGACCACAGTGCCGGGCATGGTGGCTCACGGCTGTAATCCCAGCACTCGGGAGGCAGAGGCAGGAGGATTGCTGTGATGTGAGTTTGAGGCTGAGCTCAGGGCCAGCCTGAACTACAAAGTGAAACCTTGTCTCAAAAAACCTAAAAAAAAAACAAAAAAAAAACTTTTTTTTTTTTTTTTTTTGGAGACAGGGTCTCACTAGGTACTTCAGGCTGACCTTGAACTCACTATATAGCTGAACCTGGCCTCAAACTTGCTCCTGAGTGTGGGGATCACAGGCATGCACCACCATGCCCAGCTCGAGGGCCGGGATTACAGGCATGTATTAATATGTTTTTAAAAGTTAAAAGGTTTGAAAGTAAAAAATAAAATGATAAATAAAACATGGAGGCTCGACTCACGATGTCATTAAAGATTCACTTGATTCGAGAGTTTCTGTGCGGACACATCGTCTCTGCAGCTGCAGCGGAGAGCAACCAGGGCAGGAGCCGGCCTCGCGTGCATCCAGGCAGACAGCTTCTTACCCCGGGGTGGAGCAGCACCGGGGACAGGGGAACCCAGCTGCTTGGATTTTTTTTTCTTTCTCCTTTTTGCAGGAGTGGAGATAGAACCCAAGGCCTCACATGTGCTAGGCCAGCATTCACCATTGAGTCTGTCCCTAGCTATTTCTGTGTTTGATTTTGAGATTTCCTTGGGCTGGGCTCAACTTGTGAGCCTCCTGCCTCAGCCTCCCAAGTAGCTGCGATCACAGATGCAGGCCACTGTACCCAACTGGGGATTTTGAAGTTGTGCTCCAGCCTGTGGTGTGTTCCCTGGGAACGGGCTGGGCACATCTCAAGCACCCGGAGACAGAGCAAAGATGGCACCAGACTGGCTAACAAAAGAGCAGGGGCTGCCAGGTCCAGAGGCCGGGCTGGCATAGCCTGTTGGATGTGTTTCCTGGTGACCCGTCCCGGACCTTCTGCGCCTTCA
>PVIR01013286.1:6449-42723 GCA_004026965.1 Petromus typicus
AAAAAAAAAAAAAAAAAAAAAAAAAAAAAAAAAAAAAAAAAAAAAAAAAAAAAAAAAAAAAAAAAAAAAAAAAAAAAAAAAAAAAAAAAAAAAAAAAAAAAAAAAAAAAAAAAAAAAAAAAAAAAAAAAAAAAAAAAAAAAAGTAAAACGATGATGATGATGAAGGAAATGTTTAGTGAATCTAAAACAGATACATTTAAAAAATAAAAGTGTTTATGAAAGACAAGAAAACCATAAATGCCTAACAAAGGAAAGAATTGAATGCCATAAAGCAGTTTCAAACAAATATCTAGGAAATTAAAAATTTGATAGAAAGTAGATGCAGTAGAATCCAGTGTAAACATAGAATACTAGATCTAGAAGATAAGCTTGCAGTTGCTGGTCATCAAATGAAAGACTTCTTAAAAATAAAAAAGGATCAGGGGCCAGGGATTTAGCTCAGTGGTTCTGGCACCTGTCTTGCAAACTCAAGGGCCCGGGTTCATCCCTGGTTAACCACATACAATACTGGGCATGGAGACTCACGCCCAGCAGCAATCAGTACCACATACCACAGTGCCAGGCATGGTGGCTCACGCCTATAATCCCAGCACTAGGGAAGCAGAGGCAGGAGGATTGTTGTGATGTGAGTTTGAGGCTGAGCTCAGGGCCAGCCTGAACTACCAAGCGAAACCCTGTCTCAAAAAAGGAAAACCCATTACAATCACAGTAGACTTCTTACTACAAAAATTTAAGTCCAGGAAAGCTTGGAGCGAAGTGTGTCAAGCCTTAAGAGAAAACAAGCTCTAACTCAAACTGATGTACCTTACACAGCTATCTTTCAAAATTGAAGAAGAAATAAGATATTAGGAAAATCCCTTATCTCTCATTTGTCACATTCATTGAGACATTCCATAACTTTACCTTACCTTACCTTTTAAGTATTTAGAGAAAAACCTAAGCTCACCTCCCCTGCAATAAACACTCTTATATGTAGACCTCCCCTTATTTTCTCAGGTTAAATTTCTAAGTCAAACTGCATGATCGAGTTGTTGACATAACACTTCAATGTCCATTATCAAACATTCTCTCCAACTGTATATGAAAGTATCAGATTCTTAATGCTCTTATAAACAATCATACATTCCGGTATATCTATTCTTATGTATCAGAAATAGCATTTCATTGTTTTATTTATCTGATCACACTTTATGTAAGCCTTTAAAAGATATATGAATATAATTGTATAGAAATAATCATTAAGGGAAAACTCAAAGAGGAAGAGATAATGCTTATATATATGCACCAAGTACTGGTGCAGCCAACTATATAAAATGATAATTAACAGACACAAAAAATTACATAAACACTAACACCATTGTAATGGGTGACCTCAATAACTCTCTATCATAAACAAATAATCAACAAAGAAATATCAGAACTGAGTCAAACCTGTGAAAAAAAGAAATTAGTAAACATCTACACAATGTCCTACCCAACAACATCAGAATAAACATTCTTCTCAGGTGCATATGCTACATTCTTGAAGACAGACTACATGCATGGTTAAATAAATGGAAAAAAACTGAAGTTATCCCTTGTATATTATCTGACCATAGTGCAAGAAAATTGTAAGCTAATGGCCAAAGAAACCACAAAAACTACATAAATACATGGAAATTAATACCGTCTTGAACAACAAGTAGGTCACAGGTGAAATTAAAGAAATTCATTTTGGAAAATTTAAATCACAAAAAACAATTTGATTTAGTGTAAGCTTAACACTTATTTGAAGGACTATTTGAATCTAGCTAATAGGGTAAAAGCTATTTTGCATAACATCTCCAAAACTGACTCAAAGGGCAAAACCAAATAAACACATGCCAGAGATGATCTTTGGATATTTACAGCTCTGGGGAGTATACTAAAGGCCACCACTGAAAAAACAGACTACAGATGCTTCACTCCTTCCAAAAACTGTGTACTTAGTCTTATTCCCACAATGCCACAAGCAATAAATGATTTTCATGTAATAGCAGAATTATATGTCAAAAGAACAAAACAAATTAGCATATTTTATATTTTAAATTTGAAGTTAAATATCTGAACACAGAAAATGACTTTCTTCATATAAAACTCCTTTCTTAACTATCACTCTCCTCCTATCTCTCTGCTTAGTGTAAATGGGGACAATTTGAAGGGCTTTTCTGAGTTTTAACTCTGTATGTGACAGCCAGTGTATGCTCTTTTCTATCTTATGGAATGTTTTTCAAGCCGCAATTATATTTATATTTTCTAAAGTCACAATGTTAAGCAATTTATGCTGAAATTTTAAGTTTTACAACAAACTGGCTTGACACTTCTCAAATGAAATGTCATATGGTCTTGTAAATGTTCAACATGTAAAAGACACTTTAAAATATTTTTAAATGAATTATTAATAGAAATGTTTAATGCTTATTGTTCAATTCATTATGCTTGATGAATAATGGGAGTGCTTAAAAGATTTTCCTCACAATAGACTGCCAACCTGTCAAGGTCATAGTCTGTAAAATGTTTAGTATTATCTCTGGCACATAGTCAGTGGGTATGTGTGAGTATGGATGTGTGTGTGTGTGTGTGTGTGTGTGTGTGTGTCCTTTCTCAATATTGAGCAATTCCTGAGCTACGTGACTCTCATCTGATTTGTATTCTACTGGTATTGAACTGTAGCAAACATGGTTTCTGAAGCAACAGATTGGTTGAAGTTATCATCTCAATATTATTCATTATTCAAATTTCTCCTATTTATCATAATTATACTGCACTTGACATTGGTGGTTTGCTAAGAAACAGAATCATACAAAGTAGTGTTATGAATCATAGTTACTAAGAGATTTGATGGTTCCTTCTACCTATTTTGGTTTGCAAGTATTTCCTTGTGGGTCTCATTGGTGAAAGGAGGTTCAGATAAGCCTGAATGTCAACAGTGAAGTGACTCTGATTATATACCTGAAGTCTTAGAAAACATCTCTATGTACCTATCTGAACAACATTCATGCTACCAGATATTACATTATCAGTTATTCACATATCAGGTTATTGTTTACTTTTTCCTTGTCACAGGTAAATTTTATGTTTATTCATTTATTTATTTACTTACTTATTAAAGTACTAGGGATCAAACTCAGGACCTTCCACTTGCCAGGCAGGCACTGCACCATTGAACTACATCCCCAGCTCATCATGGGTAAATTTTAGCAGGACAAAATTATAAACTATTCTCTGATGATACAGATTCTTGATTGTAAGCTGAGTGGATAGAAGAGCCAAAATTTATTTTCTTCAGCAAATCTCTTTCAACAGTTCAGATTTTTCCATGTTAGCTCACTGGTCAGTGTGACAGGAGCAGACATCATCCCAATGCACATGTCTGAAATTTGTACGTGAGGGAGACAGATTACATTATCTTCAGTTAATGTTTTTCAGGCTTGTTTTATACTAAGAATCTATTGCAGTGCCTGTTGTAAATCCATATTTCTGTACTTCTTTCCTGATGTCTTTGGTAAATAGGTCTGAGTGCAAATATTTGAGTTTCACAAAACCATGGGTAAATTATCTTATTATTTAGTCAAGTTTGAAAAGTCCTGTCTTGATCATCATTTTTGAAGTAGAAAAACTGGATAAAAATTATTAAATAGATCAGAAATCATTTGGGCTTTAAAGCTTAGTTCACACCTAAAGCTCAATATCCATAACTATTCCAATCTCTAAGTATTTTAAAAGGAAGGATTGATGGGTCAAGATTTAGCTCAATGGTTCTGGCACCTGCCATGCAAGTACAAGGGCCTAGGTTCAATCCCAGGTAACCACACACAACAATGCCGGGTGTGGAGACTCATACCCACCAGCAATCAGTACCACACACCACAGTGTGGGTGGTGGCTCACGCCTGTAATCCTAGCACTTGGGAGGCAGGGGCAGGAGGATTGCTGTGAGTTCAAGGTTCAGCTCAGGGCCAGACTGGACTACAAAGTGAGACACTGTCTCAAGAAAGAAAAAGAAAAAAAGAATTGGTTTGAGTTGTCAGGACTCAGTGTTATACATTCTACATAGAAGATCAATATAGGAATACAGGTATTGGTATAATTTATGGCTAAGGTAGAAAATTAACATAATAAAAAGTACAAGTGGAACTGATTTCATCAGCTTCACTTCAGATGCCATTGATTGCAAGGTGTACCTTCATTTTATGTACACATAGAAAAAAAACCAAAATATTATAAGCAGTTTCATAGAAAACTCTTTTTAACTTATTTAGGTAGGGTTTTAAGATTCTATACAACCTAATAATAGTAATATGTAAAAAAGAAAATAGTGCACTTTAATGAGTTGAAAGCAATTCTGTTTTATGTTTTTATATTGGTGAAATGAAGAGGTAATTTTTAACAAGGAAGGCCTTAGCACAATGTCATTGTTTAATATCAGAGTTATTACTTTCAGAATATACATAAAATATTCTTACCATGCTTGGCAGCTTAGATTCAAGGACAGATAGTGTGAATAAATTATTTTGAAGTCTAGAGTTTTTGCTCAGAGGTATATCACTGGCTAGCACGTGTGAGGCTTAGGCTTGAGCCCTACCACTGCAAAAAATGTTTTAAATTAACATTTTCTTAAAACTTTTTCACACAAAGCTACATCTTCTGGATCATCCTTTAATTCATTCACCCATCTTCATGTTTTCCCACACAATTATCATTTTTTAGAGGATTAAGATGCAGTATTTGTTGAAAGTCTCAATGAAAGGAACTAAGCCTCATTAGCTATTGGTTCTAAACCAGCTTTGCAACTAAGTAGAGCTAATTTATTTTGATACTATGAATGTTAATACATTTGACTCAGTAACTTCTTTATCTTTTCTTCATATTCTTTTTGTTTATTCCCATGATTTTTTGTTTGACAGGATTAAAAGATTATATGACATGAAACTCTATGAAAGTTTATCAGTTTCTTAAATAGTTAAACTAGAAGTACTAGATAACCCAGAAATTCAACTCTTAAGTACACATTAAGAAGTGAAAGCAAAGACTTGAATAGAAACTTGTCCATCAGTGAACCATAGTCACTTCATTCATGTTTGAGAAAATTCAAAAGCAACATAAACGTTCACATACAAATGATAAACAATATAGTATATGTATGTACATACAGCCACATACATGGAATGTTACTGAACCATGAAAAATGAATGTAATTTGACACGCGCTACAACAGTTATGGACCTCCAAAACTGTGTTTAGTAAAATAAGTCAGACACAGAAAAATAACATATTCTTTGACTTGTACTGCAGAACATAGAATAGGCAAATTCATAAAGAGTGGTGTGCAAAAGAGGTTACCAGGTAGGAGAAAGAGGAGGAGGGAAGGTTTTTGAGCTCAGTCTTCTTGTTAAGAATGAAAAAGTTGCCGGGTGTGGTGGCTCACACCTGTAATCCCAGTATTTGGGAGGCAGAGGCAGGAGGATTGCTGTGAGTTCAAGGCTGAGGTTAGGGCCAGTCTGAACTACAAAGTGAGACCCTGTCTCAAAAAAAAAGAATGAAAAATTTTAAATATATATAGTGGTGATACCTGGTGAATGAATGTGTTTAAGGACACTTAACTATATGTTTATGAATAATTCAAATGATAAATATTATTTTATACATTTTTATCATCAGATATAAAAACAGAAACTGTGCCCACATAATCATTTCTCCACACAGTTCCCATGTACCTCTTTTTAGATACAAGCAACATCTAGAAGGTGTCATAAAATATATAGTGAATGCTTACATTTTAAAAATTTATTAAAGTAAAAGCTGTGCTTCCATTAAGCCCCTGCAAAATACTTTGTTTCCTTTGGCCATACTTATGCCATCATTCATGCCACTTCCTGAAGCAGTTCTGGGAAGTCCTCTCTTACGAGTGTCTTTTTGAAATGTGATCAAAATCCAGCGAGCACTACTCTGAGTGTCATTTCCTGGAAAGACAGGATTGTAGAAACATGACAGCTCTTCCTCACCCCCTTGTCCATGACATCTGGCACTGTGCACTTTCTGGTTCTTCCCAAAAGTTAAAAGGATCATGAAAAGTCAACATTTTGACTTTACGTGCAACTAAAAATATTCCTGACAGAAATCTTCTAGAACTGCATCAGAAAGTGGCAAGCACCATGGCATAAGCATGTTCAGAGAGCATGGAATGTCTTGAGATAAATTGATGACAATATATTTTTTACACAAATATGTTTTACACATTTAAAGATTCACTACATTATTTTTAAAATCTCACCTAATATGTCACAACTGTGGCCTGCTGACAATTCCATCACGATATGTCATAATATATGGGAAAAGGGGATGGGGATTTAGCTCAGTGGTTCTGGCACCTGTCTTGCAAGTGCAAGGGCCCTGGTTCGATCCCTGGTAACCACATACAACACTGGGCATGGAGAGTCACACCCACCCACAATCAGTACCAATACCACAGTGCCAGGCATGGTGGCTCACACCTGTAATCCCAGCACTCAGAAGGTGAGGCAGGAGGATTGTTGCGAGTTTAAGGCTGAGCTCGGGGCCAACCTGAACTGCCTGAACTACAAAGCAAGACAATGTCTCAAAAGAGAAAACCAATTATATATATATATATATGGTATAGTATATGTCACAAGCAATGAACCAATGAAGGTTCAGGTAGTTAAGGTACATATCATTGTCCAGTATAAATAAGTGATCAAAATAGAGACCACAAGTAAATAGTGAGACTTTGAGGTAAACTCATTTGGAGATATCGGTCGCAAAGTAGCAGACACAAAGAAGAAAATTTAAATTAGTAATCTGTCAATTTAGAGTTCAAAATTAGAGTCAAGAAATAAAGGATGTGTTGGCGCCATTACACTTGTGCAGAGGTTGGAGCTCGCTGACCTCCAGGCCAATGCCGGAAGAGAGCCCAGGGACTGAGTATAACAGTGGGCAGCACCCCAGAGGTGGTGTTTGGGGCCATTGCATTTCCATCAGGGTTGGAGCTTCCTGGTCTCCAGGCTGACCCTGGAAGAGTGCCCAGGGACTGAATATAACAGCGGGCAGCGCCATGGAGGTGGAGGTTGGCGCTATTGCATCTGTACCAGGATTGGAGCTTCCTTGTTTCCAGGCCAAAGCTGGAAGAGCACCCAGGGACTGAGTATAATAGTGGGCAATGCCGCAGAGGCAGCGGTTGGCACCATTGCATTTGCACCAGGGTTGGAGCCTGCTGGCCTCCAGGCCCATGCCAGAAGAGTGCCCAGGGACTGAGTATAACAGCGGGCAGCACCACGGAGGTGGCAGTTGGCACCATTGCATTCGCGCCAGGATTGGAGCTTGCTGGCCTCCAGACCCATGCTGGAAAAGCACCTAGGGACTAAGTATAACAGTGGGCAGTGCTGTGGGGGCGGAGGTTGGTGCCATTGCATCCCCAAAAGGATTGGAGCTTCCTGGCCTCCAGACCCATGCCGGAAGAGTGCCCAGGGACTGAGTATAACAGCAGGCAGTGCTGGGAAAGTGGCAGCCTGCACAATTGCAGCCAAGGAAGGCCGGAGTCTGACTTTCTCCACGTCAACTGCAGAAGCACATCCAGGGACTCTGTATGGGTAAGTAGGTGGGCCTCTTGAAGCATCAGCCAATACCATTGCAGCTGCACAGGGCCTGCAGCTTACTGGCCTCCAGGCCAAATACACAAGCGAGCCCAGGGACTGTGTATTGGTGAGCAGGCAGGCCTATTGGAACCTCAGGAAGTACCACTGTAACAGTGCAGGAGCCAGAGCTTTCCTGCCTCTAAGCAGACAGGAGAAGATGTTCTGAGCTTATTGTTTGAGTGCCTCATATGGTGTGCCAGAACTAGAACTAGGGGTTTTTCTTTAGGTCTCAATACAGACTGTAAAGAACAACCCCAGGAAACACTGATATTTTAAGGTTCCTAAATATTAGGAGGAAAGAGACTTCCAACAAACATTACCAGAAAACAGGGCAGGTACAAAGCCAAAAACAACAGCAAGGACAAAAACTCAGGGATGAGGAAATACTCACTCTGATACAAAGATCCTCACCTCAAGGTAACAGAGGGGGAAGGGAAACAGAGAAGTTTGAAGGCTAGTCTCCAGGGTGCTCAGAAATAGTAACCAAAGCAGATCTAGTAAAATGGAAATCAGAACTGATCTCTGAGATGAAAGCAGAGTTACTGGACACAGTCAACACAATGATTAACAAAGCTAAAGAGGCAATCATCGAGTTGATAGAATCCAAGATAGCAAAAGCAATCCAACCCTTTTAACACCTACAAGCAGAAGTCCAGGAAATTAAGAAAGAAAGTGAAAGTTTATGCAATAGAATGAATATGGCAGAAGACTGAATTTCACAGCTACAAGACAGAATCTCAAACAATGAACAGGAAAGGCATAATCTGTGGAAAAAAGCAAAGGATAATGAAAAATCAATCCAATAGCTCCTTGATGATTCAAAAAAGAATAACAAGATTGATTGGAGTCACTGAGGAAGCAGGAGACATTGCTAAAGACATTAAAAAACTATTCACAGAGATAATGGCAGAAAACATCACAGGAAAAGGAAAAAAATTGGACATATGAATATATGAAGCATACAGAACTCCACACGCCCGTGACATGAAAAAATCTACACCTAGGCATATAATTACAAAAGTCCCAGATATCCAAAAAAAAGAATGAAATACTGAAAGCAGCCAGAGAAAATAAAGGGAAGCCCGTCAGGGTCACAGCGGACTTCTCAACTCAAACACTCAATGCAAGAAGAGCCTGGAGTAAAGTCTTTCAAGCCCTAAAGGAAAACAACTTCCAACCCAGACTGATGTATCCTGCAAAACTATCCTTCAAAATTGATGGAGAAAAAAGATACTTCCATGACAAAGAACACCTGAAAAATTTCACAAATATGAAAGCTGTGCTCCAATACATTCTCTAGAATATCTTGGAGAAAAATAAGGAAAGTTACAAATCCATGAGACCCAACCGAGTCAACCCATGGGACTAAACAAGAAACTGATGGGGAAAAGGCAGAAGTAGAATAACATAGCCAAGAACAGGAAAGCACAGGAGCACTAAATTTACCTATATCAGTAATAATCATTAATGTCAATGGACTCAACACGCCAATTAAGAGATATAGGCTGGCAGAGTGGATCAAAAAGCAAGATCCTACAATCTGCTGCATACAAGAAACACACCTAATTCAGAAAGAAACCCATGGACTAAAAGTAAAGGAATGGAAAACAATACTTCATGTGACGGAAAACAGCAAGAATGCAGGAGTGGCGATTTTATTTGCAGACAAAATAGACTTCAAGCCAAAACTGATAAAGAGAGATAAAGATGGGCACTATCTTTTAGTTCAGGGAAAAATTCAAGGGACAGAAATTACAATCTTAAATATCTATGCTCCAAATTCTAATGCACCCAACTATATAAAACAAACATTAATGGACTTGAAAAACCAGATAAACTCCAATATAATAATAGTAGAGGACCTCAATACCCCACTGTCACAAAGAGACAGATCGACTAGACAAAAAGTCACTAAGGAAATCCTGGAGCTCAACCAGACTCTTCAGCAAATGGACTTAATAGATGCCTACTGAGTATTTTACCCCACAAAATCAGAATATACATTCTTCTCAGCTGCTCATGGATCATTCTCCAAAATAGACCATGTGCTCATTCACAGAACAGGTTTAAGCAAATATAAAGGGATTGAAGTTATCCTTGTATACTGTCTGACCACAGTGCCCTGAAATTGGAGCTGAATAGCAAAGGAAAGCCCAGGATCTTCACAAACACATGGAAACTGAACAACATTCTGCTGACCAACCAAGGGGTCACAGAAGAAATTAGAGAAGAAATTGAGCAGTTCTTACAACTAAATGATAACTCCAGTACAACATATAGAAATTTATGGGACACAATGAAAGCAGTTCTACAAGGAAAATTCATAGCAGTGAAAGCCTACATCCAGAAAACGGAGCAAGCACAAATAAACAATTTAATGCTGAACCTCAAGCGACTAGAAAGAGAAGAGCAAAACAAACCCAAGGCTTGCACTAGGCAAGAAATTATAAGGATCAGGGCAGAAATTAATGCAAAAGAAACCAAGAGAATGGTTAAAAAAATCAATGAATTGAAAAGTTGGTTCTTTGAGAGGATAAACAAAATTGATAGCCAACCTCATCAAACAAAGGAAGGAAAAGGCCCATATCTATGCTATTAGGAATGAGAAGGGAGAAATTACTACCGACCCAGAGGAAGACCAGAGGATAATAAACACCTACTTTGAAAATTTATACTTCAATAAAATGGAAAATGTAGAAGAAATGGATAGATTTCTAGACACATATGAACTCACAAAGCTGAATAAAGAAGATATAGAAATGTTAAATGCCCCAATAACAATCTGTGAAATTGAAAATGCAATTAAAAACTTGCCAATAAAAAAAAAAGCCCTGGACCTGATGGTTTTACTGCTGAATTCTATAAAACTTTTAAAGAAGAGTTAGTGTCTCTACTTCTTATTCTCTTTAATGAAATTGAAAGGGAAGCAATACTCCCAAACTCATTCCTGGAAGCAACCATTACCCTAATTCCAAAAGCAGAGAAAGACTCAACCAAAAAAGAGAACTACAGATCAATATCTCTAATGAACATCAATGCAAAAATCCTCAATAAGATTCTGGCAAACAGAATACAGAGAATTATCAAAAAGATTAAACACCCTGACCAAGTTGGATTCATCCCAGGGTTGCAAGGATGGTTCAACATATGTAAATCAATAAATGTTATACACTATATTAACAGACTCAAGGACAAAAACCATATGGTCATCTCAACTGATTCAGACAAAGTGTTTGACAAAATACAACACTCATTTATGTTCAAAACCCTACAGAAGGTCGAAATAGATGGTCTGTATGTCAAGCTAATAAAAGCTATCTATGAGAAACCATCAGCCAGCATCAAACTAAATGGTTAAAAATTGACACCTTTCACACTAAGATCGGGAACAAGACAAGGGTGTCCTCTCTCACCACTTCTGTTCAATATAGTTCTTAAATATTAGCCATAGCAATTAGGCAAGAGAAAGAAGTAAAAGAAATAAAGATAGGAAAAGAAGTTAAACTGACATTATTTGCTGATAACACGATACTCTATCTAGAGGATCCAAAAAAAAAAAAAACTGCTGGATCTAATCGCCGAATTAGCCATGTAGCTGGTTACAAGGTCAACGTTCAAAAATCAATAGCCTTTGTATACACAAACAGTAGACCCACTGAGATATTAATTGGGGAGTCATTCCCTTTCACAATAGCACCGCAAAAAATAAAATATCTAGGAATCAATCTAACAAAGGAGGTGAAAGACCTCTACTCTGAAAACTATAACACTCTGAAAAAGGAGATAGAAGATGATATCAAAAAATGGAAAGACATACCTTCCTCCTGGGTAGGAAGAACCAATATTGTCAAAATGGCTACACTCTCAAAAATACTATACAGATTCAACGCAATCCTGATTGAAATCCTAACAGCATATTTCACAGGTCTAGAGAAAAAAAATCCAAACTTTCATCTGGAACCACAAAAGACCTAGAATAGCCAAAGCAATTCTAAGCAACAGAAACATGGTGGGGGGTATTACAACTCCGGACCTGAAACTATACTATAAAGTCACTGTGATAAAAACTGCATGGTACTGGGAAAGTAACAGAGCTGAGGATCAATGGAGTAGACTAGAAGATCCAGAAATTACTCCAGATACACTGAGCCACCTCATCTTTGACAAAGGAGCCAAAAATCCTCAATGGAGGAAAGATAGTCTCTTTAACAAATGGTGCTGGAAAAACTGGGCTTTAACTTATCAAAGACTAAAACTAGATCTAGCTCTTTCACCGTGTGCCAATCTAAAATCAAAGTGGATAAGAGACCTAAATATTAAAAGAGACACTCTAAACCTGCTACAAAACAGGTCAGGGAAAACTGTTGATGATATTGGCTTAGGGAAAGACTTCTTGAACAAAACCTCTATAGCACAGGAATTGGCAGAAGAAATCAACAAATAGGACTTCATTCTTTTAAAAAGCTTCTGCACAGCAAAGGAAACCACCAACAGAGCAAAAAGAAAACCAACAATGTGAGAAAAAACCTTTACCAGCTGTTCCTCAGACAAAGGGTTACTATCTAGATATATAAAGAGCTCAAAGAAAAAAATCAGCCCCTTAAACTTAAAGACTCAGTTCAAAAATTGGCATCTGAAATGAACAGATATTTTTCAGAGGAAGAAGTAAGGGCATCTAAGAAGCATATGAAGAAATGCTCAACATCATTAGTTATTTGAGAGATGCAGATGAAAACAACAATGAGATTTCATCTCACTCCACAAAAAATGGCTGTCATTTCAGACTTAGCCAGCAACAAATGTTGCTGAGGCTGCAGAGAAGAAGGAACCTTTCTCCACTGTTGGTGGGACTGTAGACTCGTACAACCCCTGTGGAGATCAGATTGGAGATTCCTCAAAAAGCCAGGATTGGAGGTCCCATTTGATCTGGCCATTGCCCTGTTAGGTATATACACAAAAGAATTAAAAGACTCATATTACAGTGACATATGTGCACCCATGTTTATAGCAGCTCAACTTGTGATTGCTACATCTTGGAAACAACCCAAATGTTCATCAATTGGAGACTGGATAAAAAAAGTTGTGGTTCTTCTACACAATGGAGTATTACTCTACCATAAAATATGATAAGTTTGAATCATTTACACTTAAATAGACCTACCTTGAGGATATCCTCATAAGTGAAATAAACAGGTCACAGATGTATAAATATCACATCTTTTCTCGGTATGAGAAAATAAAGCTGTAAATGAGTTCTAGAATTGTATATAATATATTGTGAAATAGAAAAGACTCAAAGTGAAATGGGGTGAAGGGGGAAAAATAGTGAGATTATAACAAAAAAGAAAGGAAATAAATTTTATGTATATAGGGGGGTGGTAGGGTGGGTAGGGCTATGGGAAAAAAATGAGAATTAAGTTGTGTTTTATACTGGTACAAATCCCCATTGTGGAGTTAATCATGATGTGTATATGTAATGTACCAATAAAGATTTCAATTTAAAAAAAAAGAAATAAAGGATGTGGTTGGGCGTTGTTTGCTCAAACCTGTGCTAGCACTGGAGAGGCTAAGTTAGGAGGATTGTAAGTCTGAGGCCAGTTTGGGTTATACAGTAAGACACTATCTCAAAAAACTAAACAAAATCAACAACAAAAAAACACCATGTGTGAGTATTTTGGTGTGTTGGCACAGAATATATGTATCCAAATATGAATAGCTCTTAAACAAATAGAAAATAATATTTTTGCTTATTTTTATGAGACAAGGCCTCCATTCATACTAACCATGAGTTCATATGTACCACAGACTCACCTGGAACTCACAGAAATCCTCCTGATTCCTAGCATTTTCAGGCACATACTTCCATGCTCATCTCAAAGCATGCTTTTATACATAAGAAGTTACATTTACCAATAGCAGGATTCCCTTAGCTCATTTGATTTCTCTCTCAAAGCATCCCTGTGAGATAGTAGGAGGAAGCCCAGCCAGAAAAGAGGGCCCTGAGTGTGGACAGTTCGGCACTTCCTGAGACTGTGCACCTGTGAGAAACAGAACCAGGTTCCAGCCTTGCTTTTTTTCTGACTCTAACTCTGACCCTTTCATCTTCACAAGGGGAAAGTTAGTATCACCAGTTAATGTTGAGCTTAGAACTTGTGTAGGATTTAGATCTGGCAGCTGGATAAACCAGGGGTGTGCACTTAAGTAAGTAGTAATATAGGATTTCCCTTGGCTGACAGAATTTATTGTAGTTAAGGCCAAATGTTGCTTCTCAGAGAAAGGTTGTATTGTTGTAATGCTCCTTTTGAGTCAGAGACTCAGGGAAAAACTGAACTCCACATGCTAAAGGCCAGCATCTAGCTTTAATCATTTATTCAGCACTCAAGTCCTTGTGTTTCTTAGACACACACACACACACACACACACACACACACACACACACACCCCTTTATCTTTTTCTTTTGCAGTGCTAGTGTTTAAAACCTGCTCCTTGTTCATGCTAAATAATAACTCTACAATTGTTCTGCATTCCCAGCCCAGCACAGTCTTTTGTGAATCTCAATTCCTCATTTCTAAATAGGGACAATCCACTTTTTGAATGCATCATTGAGAAATTAGAGATAATATATATAAAATATCAGTATCTGGCAAAATAGTAGTTTTTAGAACTATTTATAATTTACTCAATGGTTTTATTTTTATTTATAATGACACCTACATGGATGTAGTCAGTCAATTTTATATTAAAAGAACCTGGTTTCCACAATATAAATTCATATGAAAAATCTTTGTATTATTTAAGGAAATAGCATAGTGATTAAAAGTATGGACTGTGGAGTTCAGTCTTAATAAGACTGATAATGAGCTATGTGATTTAAAGCAAACTGCTTTAACTTCTGTTTCTTAACTGTGACATGTGAATAACAGAATTTATTTTGTAGGAATGAAAATGAAAGGATCTCAAAGTATTGTTGGCACACAGTAAGTGTATGTAAGTCTTTGTTTAAATAAATACTCTTTCATGTAGATTTTTCCATATCGCATTCAGAGGACTGCTTCAAAAGTAGCACACTGAAAAGACATTCTTCTTTTTTTTTTTTTAGGTTTTTTGAGACAGGTCTCGTTTTGTGGTTCAGGCTGGCCCTGAGCTCAGCCTCAAACTCACATCACAGCAATCCTCCTGCCTCTGCCTCCCGAGTGCTGGGATTACAGGCATGAGCCATCATGCCCGGCACTGTGGTATGTGGTACTGGTTGCTGCTGGGCGTGAGTCTTCATGCCCAGTATGGTATGTGGTTACCGGTGATCGAACCTGGGTCCTTGCACTTGCAAGACAAGTGCCAGAACCACTGAGCTAAATCCCTGGCCCCTGAAAAGACATTCTTAACAAGGCATGTTAGTCCATCCCTGCTGCTGTATCAGAGTAGTTAATTTATTAAAAACAGGCATTTATTACTCACAGCTATGGAAGATTCAAAGTTCATGATCAAGTTGCCAGCAAATTTGGTAGCTGGTGAAGGCTTGTTCTTTCGTTTAAAGATGGTTTCTGTCTCCTGTGTTATCACACAGTGAGAAGTGCAAATTTGCTCCAATAAACTTCATTTTTATTCAGGCAATACCCCATTTTTCGAGGTTAGAGCTTGATAATCTAATCATCTCATAAAAGCTCTGCCCCTTAACACTACTGTTCTGGGAGTTTGGCTTCAATATGTGAATCCGAGGGCTGCTAACACAGAGAACATAATCAGAAGAAAACTGTTTTTAATTTGGTGATCTACATGATTCCTACTGCAAAGCTAAAGAATAGTTTGCAGTGTCTAAAAGTGGGTTAACAAATAGCAAGTTTGCAATCTAAATACTAAGTTCTTGGTTCATAGATTCCAGGCCCTCATGTATACATCTACTGCAACTGACATATACTGGGTACAGCAAAACTAGAACTTTCTCCCCAGAAGGACAGCCATTTATTAGGGCAACAGAGAAATAAGAAAGGAAAAGATTTAGAGATTCTGAGGCTTACTGGATTTTAAGAAGCTGATTCTCAAAGACTCAGTGGTCTACAGTTAGAATGGTGCATTGGAAGATCAAATCGTGATCTCAGTCTATAATTGATCAGATGGAAACAAAGATTGACCCTGAGGCCATTTCCTCATTTATAGAATAAATGATTGAAATACACATATTTAGCACTTGGCCAAGTCACCATATTAGTTCCCAAATCCATGGCATAAACATTATTTTAGTAGAAGGAGACAAATAATGACCCTTGACACTGACATAGTTTCTTACTCCCCACTGCTATTCTTTCACCGAACAAAAACAATAAACCAAAAAAGTACCACATCCCTGGGTAACTATGGATGCTTATAACATTTAACTTATCCCTTTAGTTGGCAAAAAAACTAGACTTCTGAGGAAATAAATAAATTATTGTAATTTAAGGCAGCAACAATGATCATTAGATGTAAATTTTTAGATATGATCACTTCAGTGGGGTAAATATGATTGTACTAACTTTCCAATTTGAATCTGTAGGAAATAAACAGTTTGTTTTGGTGCTGTAGTACTGTGATCTTCATTCAGGACTATGGAAACTTTCCCTCTTTATGAAAGTATTTGAACATCTTTAGGAAAAGGTACCTAATAGATTCTCTTTTAGATCTTCTTAAAAAAAAAAAAATTCTGCAATGCTAAGATTTCAGATTTCTATACCTGGACCTGTGACAACGAACTTCTGTTGTTTAAACAACCTGCCTTGTGACCACTTGTTATTGGAGCTCTAGCAAACAAATATCAACCTAAATAGACAAGAAGTAGGTGGTTACTCACTCCTAGGGAGAATAGCTATAACTGTAAAAGAGGGTCAAGTGAAAGGCGCTGTAGTCTTCCAGAGAGGATACAGTCAACACTTCATGACTCCCTGGGAAAGGTGCAAGTGGTATAAGACCTTGGCCTCAAGTAACCCCTATCTCTGGCCATTTCATTCTTTTGTACAAATGCAGCTAGAAGCCAGAAAGTGATGAAATCAGTCAAGGTCAGCCTGTTGCGCACAGGGAAAATGGAAGGTGCATCTGGAGTTAAAATGAAAACTAGTATGCACATGAGTTACATTTTGTAGATTGGTCACCAAATGACATATTTTGGTATGACGCTGCATGACAGCGGACAGATGAGCTCCATTTGAATTAAGGGTTGCCACATCAAGAAGATTTCTACTCTGGAACACATTGAACTAGTCCCACTAAAATGAGGTAATTTGTTAAAACTGCTATTTCTCAGCACAAAGCAAGAGGCATATTTGATTGATCTCTTATAATTAGGAGGCAACATTTTAGGATGAGCATCCTTAATCCAAAAGTTCAAAGTCTGAATCAGTTCAAAATCTGCAACCTTTAGCAATGATAAGATGCCACAAGTAGAATATTCCATATCCAATTTCTTATAATTATAGGATTATATGAAGACCAGAGTCAAATTGCAAGTACACTAAAAAGTCACATAAAATCATTGTAGAGCTATGTGTATTATATTCATGTATATGAAACACAAATGAATTTCATGTTTTAACTTGGGAATCATCCTCAAGATATTGCATAATGTGCATGTAAATGTTCTGCATGGGTGTGGTCTGGGTGTCCCCCAGGGTCTACTATAATTAAAATCTTGGTTTCCAGAATTGTGTCAGGTGAACCTGATAACCACTACACTACAGAAACTCCCAGTTTCCAGAATTATGTTGTGGAGAGTTGCTGACCCTTTGAGAGCAAGGGCCTAGTGAAAGGTCTTCAAGTCACTGGGGTTGCAAAGTCATTCTTGTGCAACCTCTTTAGTTCTTATAAGAGGAGTATCACAAAACGAGCAAGCCTGACCCTGTCCATCCTGTTTCACTCTGCTCATGTTCTAGAGATGATCACTTGTTTCATTATATACTTCTGGTGTAGTGTTCTATGCTCACAAGTGGTCAAACAAATCGGCCTGTCTGAACTTGAATTGTGATCCTTCAGAATTACAGAGTCAAACAAGCCTTTCTCTTTCATAAATTAGCTGCCATGGGTATTTTGTTGTAGTAATACAAAGGTGATTAATATAGTAAACATTTAAAAGTTCCAAATCTGAACTTCTTGTCCCACATATTACACTAGAATATGCTGCTGTAACCATAATCATCCAGTTCTCAGTTCAATGAGCCATGAGAGAAGAAAGGGCTTAGCTGTAGGCTCAGACTACAGTGGCAAATATGCTTCCTGGGTTTACAACCCATTCTATGGTGCCAGAATTATCTATATTCAGAGGATCACAGTGTAGGGCTCTAAGGCTTTTTACTGAGGTCACGTGTACCCTGTGCTTCTCATAACACTTCTTCATTCAAAAATCAACTTTTCACTTGCCACTGGGCCCTGGTAGAGACTGAATGCCTGAACACAGGATGTCAAGCAACTGTGAAACCTGAATCTTCCATTATTGATTGTTTTCTCTCTACCGAACCATATAATTGGATATGTGAAGGAGTATGCTGTTGTTAAAGGGAAAGAGTATATACAAATTTAATCTAGTAGATCAAGAAGCACAGATAAATTTGACATGTGTGATGTCCTCATCATGCCTCACCCTCTTATGACCTTGGTAACTCACCCTAAAAGCCTTCTGTCATCTCTGTACACTAATTAGCAGAGGAGGAAAAGGCACATCCCAATTTACTAGTAGGCCTACGCTACACTGGCACCAACTAGATGTGAACAGCTTGCTATGCTAGAACCACACAGAATATCCTTCCTTACAGTGGCAAAAGGAAATCTTCCCAATAGACAGAATTTTAGAAGGCTCCTCTGGTTAGAATAGAAAAAACCTAAACACATATATCTATTTCAACTTAGTGTGGGTTAATGGTTTGTTAGACAAAAGACTTTGAAAGAGAAGTACTGGAACACTAGCAATCAGGCACATGGTTGGAAATATATGGGGATGTTATCTCTTAAAATGGACACAGACTGGGAATATGAGTGCTCCTTAACAACAATTTATGATGAAAAGATCAAAACAAAGGGTTGGCAGAAGCCACCATTATAAAAAAGATTGTCAATAATCAAAAGGATAAGATAGCCCATTCTGGGGCCAGGGATATATCTCAGTGGTTCCATCGCCTGTTTAGCAAGCAAAAGGACCCGGGTTCGATTCCCTGATAACCACATACAATACTGGACGTGGAGACTCATGCCAGCAGCAATCAGTACCACATACCACAGTGCTGGGCATGGTGGCTCACGCGTGTAATCCCAGCACTCAGGAGGCAGAGACAGGAGGATTGCTGAGATGTGAGTTTGAGGCTGAGCTCAGGGCCAGCCTGAACTACAAAGTGAGATCCTGTCTCAAAACAAAAAAAAAAACAAAACAAAAACAGAACAACAAAAAAGATAGCCCATCCTGTAGGTGATTCTTATCCTCTTTTTCCCAGGTACCCTTTTGCTGCTCAATATATCTGATTACCAAGTGCTAATGGTAGCAAGAATGTAGTCTGTAGTTGGGATAAAAAACATGATTTCCCTTCACTAAATCTGATCTGGCTCTTTCTCAGTTTTCCATCTGCAGATGCTGACCCTCAGCTCCAATATGCACCCTTTTCTGAGAAAACAGTTCAACCAATGGCCCATTGATTATACTGAGCTGCTTCCATCAGGGAGGGATAGTAATAAGTCTTCATATAAAAGTTATATATTTTAACTGTGTGTGGTGTCACATGCTTGTAATTCTGGCACTCTGGAAGGCTGAGGCAGGAGGATTATAAGTTTGGGCCAGCACAACTTAGTGAGATCTTGGCTTAAAATAAAAGAGGACTGTGGATGTAGCTCAGTATGAAAAGTCTAGATTCAATCCCTGGAATATATACATTTTTAGATGGATAGATATAGATAGATATATTACATGTGTAATATAGTCTACTTTTCAGAACAAAGCAATTTTACAAACAACACTATTCATTGATTGGCTTACTTTATAATTGTTGTGGCATCTGACATATTACTGTCTCTGATTACAGAATTTGGCACAGGAAGTGTAGCAAAGGGCAAGTACTAAGAGAATCTCTTGGTTTTAAAAACTTTTCTCCAAACTAGAAGCAGGTATATGACTTAGAGTCAACTTGGCTGACAAAAAAACCAAGCTGAGACTCAGTAGCAGTTCTACCTGAGAGATCTGTGACCTGTCCTAGAAGACATGAATATGCCTTAAACATGTGGCCAGTGTACAGTGCATCAGCACACTGTCATTCTGCAAAGGCACAGAAAAAGGGGAGTAAAGATCATAGTATTTCTTACTATTACATTTAATTATTTAAGAAATATTTTGTTTAACGTAACCAAAATCTTTTGTTTAGCATGTTTGGAGGTCTAATTCCCAAAGGAAGAGTGATTTCATCAGGAAACAGTTATTCCAATAAAATAGAATCTAAAGCTGACCCCATGGGGGTCAACTTCTCTAGTCTCTTGGTCATGGTACTGGCTGGAAGTATTAAGGGGGGATTGTTCTGAAGTATGAAAGGGAAATTGTGTTCCTGTTGAGCAATAGAGACAAGGACTATGTGTGCAACCTAGGGAATTCACCCAGGAAACCTTTGTTCTGTGTAGTAATCAATTAAAATTCCATTGACCCACCAAAGTCAGGGCCATCAATGATTTGGAGCCTGTAGATATGAAGGCTTTGGTTAGCTCATCAAGTAAAAGTCAGTTCTAATGGTAGACAATAAAGGGGTCACTAAATGGGTAGTAGATTAGAGTCACTATAAGTATCACTTGAGCCATATGAACAGTGACTCTATTACCTATTGCCAGAATGACGCTACAAAACAAGTAATTACAACATGTACTGCTGACATTTCTGATGTTAGCTGAGATTGGCTCATTGGCTCTACTGATTTTGGCTGAAGTCACTCTTGTGCTTGGAAATTAGCTAAATCCTGGTTGGTCTGAAATAATGTCAGCTAAACTGATTAAAAAAAAAAAAAACTGCAAGTATCACTAACTATCCAATAGGGTAAGCATGGGCACACTCTCACAATGATGGCAGAAATCCAAGAGAAGAAATGGAAGAAGAAAAGCATTTTAGAACTATGACACTACGACAGCTGCTCCTTTCTATGGACAGATCAAAATGCATGAAATGAGAATGAAGACTTTACTTCTTAGATGAGAAGTATAAAAAATTCACATAAGCAAAAGGCATAGAAACATGGTAAGGAAAGAACTATGATTCATAGTTGGAGACTCTTCCCTTCTTACTCTTAACCCTCCCTGGGTGTTAAACTATTCCATTTTTTGTTTTTTCAACGGAGGAGCAAAAATATTTCCCATGTAGCTGGCTCTGGTATATCCCATCTTGGTGGCTTCTCGGCCTACATCTGGATATATTTCTCTTTTCTAAACTCTAGTCTTTTGAGTGTTATCTAAAAAGAAGTGTCATCTCTTTTGAGTCATCTGTTTCCTAGTGTGATCCTAACTGGTAATCTCCTGAATATTGTTAAAGAAGAAACTAAAGAGATAAAGATATTCAAATTATGTGCCAATGGCCTTGGATTTGATTTCAAGCACAACAAACATACAAACAAACAACATAGGAGAGATACATAAAGCACAGTTGACAAAATAATGCTGATTGCTACAGTGGATTTAATTTTTATCATGATAAATATTATTTTAGAAACATTTAAATAAAGTTTCCCACATGGAATAGGGTAAACTGTGTACCTCAGTGGAAAATTATGGATTGTATATGAACTGGAAAATTATGCACTGTATAGGCTTGAGATGAAACTTCATACATTACTGAATTCTGATTTTATTGAAGCTATTTCACAACTCTGTAAATTGTAGATAATTAATAGCAAAGGAAAATAATTCTTATCTAAGAACAAGTGATTTTGTCCTGCTTGGTAGAATTTCAGATAACCTTCCTTTCTTACTATGAAGGAAGTTAGCCATCACTTCCACATCCATTTTAATGCCCTTTATATAAGTATCTGTTTTTACATCTTCACCATCTGCCCAGTTTTCTCTTTTCCAACTAAATAAAATCTTCAATAGGTGTTCATTTTTATATGTATATAAGAATCATAGTTTTACCCCTTTAAAATATTTATAAATTATGAAATGCTGATGAATAATTATTAAATAATTTAATGAGTAAATTATAAGCCAATTGTACAACTATGAGCTATTTTTCTTTTGATTTCATTTCTTCATATAATTGGTAATGGTTAATCTTGGTTGTCAGCTTGAAGCTGACGTGGAGAGATATCTAGAAAATTGGTAAAGCCTACTTTTGAGTATTTCAATGCAGAATTTCCAGAGTTACTCCTCTGAGACCTACCAGCAGCTCTGCAGGGAGCTTCCAGGACTTTAGCCTTGGACTGGGACTGCATGATGATTCATCTTACTCTGAGGTCTTAGTTTTTTGTAATGGCTCTACAGATGGTCTACAGTCTAACAGTGTAAGCTGATCTAACACATTTCCTTTTATAATTATACATATATTCTATACTTTTTATAGCTATGCACATGTTGGTTCTGTCTGTCTAGAGAACTCCAATACACATCTTCTGAGTCCCTCTGGAATCCTTCCTTACCAGAGGTCGGGATACATTTTCAGTAAGGATGCAAGCTCACCAAAGCACAGGATAAGTACAGTGTTTGAAAACACTTCAAAACAAAAATAGAATAACATCTCCTGAAAACTTGTGCCAAGGATCGGAAAGTCAGAGGGTGTTTTTGAAAACAAAATTTTGAAAGAGAAGAAAACCTGCTAAATGAACTTTATCTTATTAATGTACTGTCATACACTTAAAACTGTCAAAGAGGGATTTCCCTTCCCTTTTCTTTTGTTCAGACAAGAGCTCCCAGGAAGGCTTTCCACAGTAGTTCCATGTTTATTGGTTCTTTTCTTCCTGACCTCCTCCTCTTTCTTTTACCCAGCAAATGCCTCGAGTACAGCCACTTGTGGCCCTTGGCGAGGCCTTCTCAGAGCTACAAGGTAGTCAGATCTCCTGTGTGCTCTCCAGCTGTGTCTCCACACCTCTCTCATACACGGTATTAGTCAGCACTCCATTGATGGAACAAAATATTTGACTTATAAAACTTAAAGAAAGGAAGGATTTAAAAACTGGGTAAGAAGTGACAAAATGGAAACAACTATCACAACTCTTGAAATATTTTGCTGTAAAGGGAGTAAAGAAGATATAAACAGAAAAAAAAAAAAAAAAAAGAGGGAAGGATTTATTTTGGCTCACAGTTTCAACTCACAGTGGGCTGGCTCCAAGGCAGAAATATCATGAGAGGGACATGTCAAAACAAAGCTCATTCACCTTGTGGCAGAGTGAAGCAGAAAGCAGTAGAAAACTCAAAGATTTAAGAGTAAGTCTCCAAAGTCCCTCCCTCATAACCCACCCAGACCCATCCAGAAGTACGATTTGCTAATCTAGTTGCCTCTTACATCATTCAAATTGACAATTACAATCAACCAAGCATCACATATACTTGCTATGTTTACTCATTCAAACTTCCACTCCAATAGTTTTCTATCTCATTCCAACCCTGAGTCAAAGCTTGGAATCTCTCTGCCTCATTTTACACTAGTTTTCTCATTGATTCTGATTATGTACTCAGGTAAGGATCCATCAGAATAGAAGTTAAACCTGTAACTCCTTGATCTCAGAAACTCCTAGGCCTCATTTAGGTGAGGTGTCTGTTTAACATCACTGCAGGGGACACTCCCTGCTGTGCTTCATTTCCCTCTAGCACACATCATCATCCTTATGCCACATTCATTGACTTAAAACTCCTTAGAGGTTAGAGTTTTGTCTGCTTTGTTCCCTGGAGTGCCCACAGAAACTATTCCATCAATCTTTTTTCTTTTTTTTTTTTAGACAGGGTGTCACTTTGTAGTTCAGGCTGGCCCTGAGCTCAGCCTCAAACTCACATCACAGCAATCCTCCTGCCTCTGTCTCCCGAGTGCTGGGATTACAGGCGTGAGCCACCACGCCCGGCACTGTGGTATGTGGTACTGATTGCTGCTGGGCATGAGTCTCCATGTCCAGTATTGTATGTGGTTATCGGGGAATCAAACCCGGGTCCTTGTGCTTGCAAGACAGGCGCCGGAACCATTGAGCTAAATCCCAGGCCCCTCCATCAATCTTTAATGAATGAAATGTTATGTTTCCACACTACTCTCTGAGTTCCTTAGAGGCAAGAGCTATCTTGGCAGGCACAGCATTTACCAGGTAACATATCATATATTTAAAAAGACAAGTTTTATGACCTCTCACTTGATAAGACATCAGTTCTAGAATAATTTCAATATAAAGAAATCAAGGAAAGATGGGTTTAACCATTAATCCAGCTATGGTAGCACAAGTTTATAATTATAACCTTCTGGGAAAGGGAGTCAGGAAGATCACAAGTGGGGTGGGGAGCTCAGCGAGACCTTGTCTCAGACTTTTAAAACCAATTAAATAGAAAGGTTTGAGGATATGGGTCTGTGGGAAGGCCTGGATTCAGTTCCTAGTACCACCACCTCCTCCCCAGCAACAATAACAACAACGTTATCATCATCAACAACAAAAATAATTTAACAACTCAATTTCTGCATCATTTCCTAGCTTCATCTCAGTTACCCATTAGTCCCCAGATTTCATCATAAAAGGACTTTGGACTATTCCCCAGCATTAGAAACGCTTAAATTCATGGGTGGTAAAGTGCAGCCAAGTAAGTTTACCACGTTTACAAAGTTTTTCTTTATTTCTTTTTCCTTTGGGGCATTTGCTGCGTGTTTCCTTTGTCCTGACATTAGCAGGGCCAGGTGCCAAGAGTTGATGGGCAGGGGGAGGAAGGGGAGGAGAACTCCGTTAAGGTGGCTTTACGAAATCACATGCTAGAAGCCAGGGCTGTGATCGTAGAGGCGGGAACGAGCGGCAGCTGTGTAAGGACCGTACCAGTGAAGGGGCGGCTCTGCCCCAGGCGGCACCGTTTTGGGTGGCACTATTAGCCTAAAGGGAAATTATGTGATAATAATTTAAGGTTCTTTTGAAGTACATTTAATACTCAGGAAAGGTTTTCTCTGTACGTCGGAGCAGTGGCGTCTCCGCCTCGTGACTGCTTACCCAGGAGTGATGTGGAGTGCTTTCCATGCGCCCCTTGATCTCTGCAGTAAGGAACATCCCCAGCACGGCCACCACAGTAGCGCTTTGCCATATGGATACCATGAATCGGTAGTTCTAAGACTACTGTCAGCTCCCAGATCCTGGGGAGGAAAGAAGAAAGGAGAGGAGGATAGGAAAGCTCCTCCGGCAGGTGATTTTTAAATGTCCTGAAGTTGTGACCCTGTTCTTGACTTTGAGCACCAGTGACTCCCCATAACGTGGGAGTCTAAAGTACCCCAAAGTATGATCACCGCGCACCCTGCTACCTGTCAGCACGCAGGGACACCCTGCGGGTTCCCTTAAGAGGCAGCCCCGGCCCTCCCACCGGCTGGCTGGGCTGGACTGGCCAAGGCTGCGGGCGGATGGTGGGTGGGAGCTGGGCAGCGGCCACCAGGAGGGGCGGGGCGGGGGTTGCGCGGGTCGAGCTTTTCCCCTGGTCCCCGCGGCTGTCGCAGCGCGACTGGCATGGCAGAGACGCGGCCAGGGCCGGCGACCGGGTCGCAGCTCAATGCCCTGCCGGATCACTCGCCGCTACTGCAGCCCGGCCTGGCCGAGCTCAGGCGCCGGGCTCTGGAGGCGGGAGCCCCGCTGGAGCCGCAGCCACTCACAGACGCGTTTTTGCTGCGGTTCCTACGCGCCCGGGATTTCGACTTGGACCTGGCCTGGCGGGTAAGCACGCGCGGAGAGCGGCGGACTCGACGCCCCGCGGGTGACCCCGGTGCTTCCAGTCTCTCTGGGTCAGTGCAGACCTTAAAGCTTGCAAAGTGTCGGCGCCCCAGAGCGCTGACCCATGGATCACAGGCCCATTGGATCCCAGGCACTGGGACAGCGCTAGATGTCTTTGCAGCCTGTAAACTTAGTAAACTTGAGGGGCAGTAAAGCATAGTCTTCTGCTGGCGGTAGATCTGTGTTATTAAACGGAGTAATTGTAGAAAGGCAGGCAGCTCCCTCTTGTCACATGTGAGCGTGTAACTTGCATGGACAATGAAAATACTGGTAACGCTGAAGATCTCAGCAAAAGAGCATAGTGATAGTAACACTTAAGTAGGAAGACAGTTACACTACCACACACATTTTGAATGCAGAGGAAGCATCGGGTATTTGCTGTGTTTCCAGCTGTGTTACAGCTGGGGGAGAGTCCAGATGGTGGAGACAGCAATCAGAGAGACTGACCTGGAGTTCGGCAGTAGGATTCAGTGTTCTTATCTGGTCAGTAATGGTGAGGTAAGGACGCCTACTTTATTGATTGTTTGCAAGGACTGAACATTAACTAGTCTCATGGTTAGAACAGGATGTGTCCAGAACAGTGCCTGGGATACAGTAACCACTCAGCAGCTGGACCAAGTTTGGCCCTTTCCCCAAGTGCCTTACCTCATGTCACTGCCTGGTGATAAGAAAGG
Organism: Petromus typicus; assembly: GCA_004026965.1. Taxonomy (NCBI): domain Eukaryota; kingdom Metazoa; phylum Chordata; class Mammalia; order Rodentia; family Petromuridae; genus Petromus; species Petromus typicus. Next base: position 32,697 of record PVIR01013286.1, read on the forward strand.
TACGATAGCACAAAATTTCAGTCTTAGTATAAGTTTTTTGTTGGTTTTATTTTGTTTGACAGGGTCTCGGTTTTGTGGTTCAGGCTGGCCCTGAGCTCACTATGTAGACCAGGCAAGCCTTGAACTCACTCCTGCTTCTACCTCCCTAGTGCTGGGATTACAGGCATGAGCCACCACACCTGGCATTGGGGTGTGTGGTTTTTGGGACTTGAACTCCGGACCGTCTGCTTGCCAAGCAGACCTCGGAACTACTGAGCTAAATCTCCAGCCCCTCAATATAAGTTTTTGAAATTAACTTTTATTGAAAAAGTAATGAGCATGGTAAAAATAATGCACATAACACAAAACATTAAGAGAGATCTTTTGGTGGCTCTAGGGATCAAGATTATTTAAAGAAAAGAAATTCCCTGGCCCAAAGCTCAGCTGTGTACCCAGAGCCCACGCCCGAGTGTCTGGTTTATCTATCCAGCTATAATGTGGGCTCAGACAAGCAGGTGCGTGTGTTTTACAGATGGCCTCTCTTATTATTTAGAACATCTTCTGTCAGCATGTACACATAAAGCTTATTCTTTATTGAGCTGTTGTCATTGCACGGAAGGGACATATTATATCAAATTTTTCTAGCCAGTGTCTTTTTGGACAGGATCACTGTTACCAGCTAATAGCAATGGTGGCATGCACAATGTTGCTGTTTATTTCTGCATGCGATGATGGCAGTGTGTGTGTTTCCACAGTTACCCTAGAAGGACACAGGATGCACTAAACACAGCAGCTGTGGTTTCTTCCATCACTGACTACACCTTCATGTCTTCATCTTTGTGCTACATCAGTCCCTGCTTTTGGATTTCGTTATTAATCCTCTTCAGAATGCTCCTTTCACTTAGCACATACTTATCCCATTGTTCCTGCCACTTTCCCAAGCCACTCTGGAGTTCCTCTTTTGGGAATGTCTTTATGAGGTGACAAAAGTTTCAGTGAATGCTGCTGCTGAGTGCCACCCAAGAACAAGGCAGTTTGTATAAACATCATGATGCATCCTCGTTCATTTTAAATACTGAATTTGGCACTGGGCAACTCTGGCTCATCTAAGTCATGTGATCATGGAAGGTAAACATTTTGAGTCAATTCAGGACATCAAAGTGACCATGACAGTGACATTCAACATACTCACCAAAGAAGACTTTCGGAACTGCTTCAGAAATTGGGGGAAGAGGGGTAGGTGGTGATGTGTTCTTTGCTGTAATTTTTAAAAAATTTAAGAACTTATTATAATTTTCAATCACTAGAGGTGACTAATAGTAAAAACTGTTTTTTAGGCCAGAGATTTAGCTCAGTGGTCCCAGCACCTGCCTTGCAAGTGCAAGGTCCTGGGTTCAATCGATGGTAATCACATACAACAATGCAGGGAATGGTGACTCACACACACCAGCAATCAGTACCATACACCACAATACTGGGCATGGTGGCTCATGCCTATAATCCCAGCACTCAAGAGGCTGAGCTCAGGACCAACCTGAACTACAAAGCGAGACCCTTGTTTTGACCCTCAAAAACAAAACAAAAAAGTCCCCTGTATGTTGTGCTCATTTTATTTGTTCACCTTTGAAAAAGTAATATGTAAATAAAAAATTATAGACTTTGTGATATATATCACATATACTTGCGATATTATATATATATACATATATATATATATGTATATATATTTGTATTCTTTCAGTTACTGAGTGGGTCTTTTATACAATGACCTTGAGGAGTTGGCTAGCAGGACTGTATCTAAGTCCACTGGATAGAAATCAAGTTTCTGCTGTGACCTCTTTGTCTTATCCTTCTGCCAACTAGGAAGGAAAGAGGAAAGGCTGAAAGTATGAAACTCTTTTTATTTTCCTCTACAGGGGCATTTAATTCAATTCGGCTTCTTATCCATAATGTATAAGCCATACAGTTTTTGTATGAAGAATCTTTGATAAGTACCTTGGTTATAATGCTATCTCAATTCTCTCATTATTTTAGTGGCTGTATTTGAAGTTATACTGAATCAATAAAAAACTTTTGATTCCAATATCTAACACATTTATAAAATGGCAGGCACTTTGGTTACATAGTGTTCACTTGGATTATCTCGTTATTTTTTCACTTTAGAAAGAACTGAGAAACAGAGTCTCTTGTCCAAAATAATGCCGATATTAAGGGGAGGAGCAGAGCGATGAACTAGGATGGAACTCAGGAGAGTCTGTACTGTCAGGTTTGGGGGAGTGGCCCCTTCAGCATACAGCCATGAGCCTGAAAAGCAGCCATCAACTCTTTTTTATCTGCTGCATGTTCCCAAGGATTCCTGGCCTTCAGGCATAGTTTGATTCCTTATGTCTTTACTTTATCTTGCAATGATTTGAACATGTGTTGACTTCTTCAGAACTGGTATCTGCAGTGTAATCACTTGTTAGATGCTAAGAGGCTGGAAACTCAATCTATCGTCTTTTTTTCTTTTGGTTTGGAAACAGGAAACAGGGCCTTTTCAAAGATATTGAGATAAACACAAGGTCATTAGACTGGGGCCTGCATAACTGAGAAATGGTAAAGAGCAAAATAAAAAGAAAGATGATAGGAAAGAAGGAGACAGACTTTGGGAAGGGGATCTGGAAATGGGGAGATAGCAGAAGAAGAAGAAAAAAGAAAGTAAGAAGGATTAAGATGTAGTATGTATATACTCCAACACCACCATGATCTATTCATTATATATCACAAACATGTACTAAAGATTTATGAATAGAGAGAGAGAGAGAGATGCAAAAAACACACGTCCGACCTCTTATATGATACCCAGTGTCACCTGGAACTGCCAGCAAGAAGGCTGCCAGATGCACCCACCAGATTTTGGACCTGAACTGTGAGCTAAAATAAACCTCTTTTCTTTGTAAGTTACACAATTTGTGGTATTTTGTGGTATTTTGCAGCAACAATGAAAATCTAAGATACATGTGAAGTTTTTCACCCTTTAATTATTTTTATGGTTTCCTTGAAAGATTTTGAATTTTTCAAAATGCCATAGATTCTCCCAGCTCACATTGCTCTGTAAATGTATTTTGCACAGCTCACTATATCACACGTCAGTTTCAGTCTTCACTCTGCTCTTGATAGGTGTTAACATAAACAAGTGTGTAATTTTTCAGTTTTGTCTTACCCACATAATGGGGTAACAGTAGTTACTTCTAATGGTAGTGGTGAGAACAAATTGACACACTGCATTATACTCTACAAAATCTTATAATTTTGTTTGAAAAGATGAAAAGTGTTAACAAGAAACTGCTACAAAAATATTAAAGCATAATACTGATTATGTATTGATTTACTTCTAACTTTTGTACAAAATAGGTACTTCCCAATCATGAATTTGCTCCCAATTTTTTGTTGTTGTTGCTGTTGTGTACATAAGGTGGTCTTCATTTCATTATTTATGTAATGTACTTATGTGAAATGGGCTTGCAAATCGCTTACTAGAAAAGTAATGATCAGAGATCTGGGTGTAGGTCTTTTACTTTGCAAAAAATAAGTGATCGAAGTGTGAAAGCACTTTGCACATCTGTGCAGAAGGGAATGTGCAGACCCACAGCTGATTTACCTATGTATTACTTCATTCTCATTCACCACCTGTATCCATTTCCCGGGAGCCCAGTAGTCTGCAGAGGTGAATGCACTGAGCACCCCACCTCCATTATCTGAAAGATTCCTCTGAATGAAGCCACAGCATTTATCAACCAACAGGAAAATGAAACTATTATTTCTATAATGTTGCTAATGTGCTGATTCCAGCCTTGTGCTTGAATCACAATTAAAAGCCCTCCTTTTATGTCTGGGGAGACAATAAAAAATAATGAGTACTGTAAAATGCTATTGATACTTTTTCTGATCCCCACCAGGACAAGATGAGGTAGGAAAATTGAACTTATAGAACAGACTGAATATGTCAGAATCTACAATGTGCCTACTGTTCTTACTGCCTTTGGAAATGTTATCTAGGTCACCAATTATTTCTGTGTTTGCACATTTTTTTTTTCCTTTCTTACCTCTCTGTTGCACTTAACTCTTAGCCATATCCTCTTTTCCTAAAAGTTAAGAAGAGTTTATAAAATGAACAGATGAAACTGAGGGAGGGAGGCAGAGACAGGCAGATGAATTCTTGACACCTTTGTGCTGCTTGTCTCACAGTGCAAATAGCTTCTCTTTTTCCCCAGCCATTCAACCCAGTGGCATTTTCCAAAGCTTAAAGTTTCACCTTCAACTTTCTGTATTATTTTCTACTCTAGATCATTACCCATTTACTTTGAAAACATTTGTTTATTCTAAATAATTTCAAATATTGCCTTTTCTTTTCATCTGAACTGTGGTTCTGTTTCTTAGAGATTTCTCTAAAATCAAAATAAATATACTGTGATTTTGGGCAAAATTGAGATACATATTTGTTTTTAAATGTGTCTCCGAATTTCTATGAAACTAAGGATCAAACAATTGGCCTTTGCATACTAAAATATAATTTTCTGTAGTGGTGCTGAGAATAGAAACTAAGATCTCACACAGGCCAGGCAAGTGTTCTACTACTGAGCTACAGACTCAGTTCTAAAGCATAATCAGTATGCAGTGTAGCATTTGCCTTAGTATTCTCCACAATATGCTACCAATGCTTCTATTATTTGCATAAGTGGATTAATCATTTCTAATGGTTTTTTAGATAAAAAGAACTAGATTCCTTCAACCATATTGTGCCAATATTGATTATCCAGGTTGTGGAGCCTCTCCTAAAAAAATCTATTATTTTCTATGCTTCTATATTTAATAAAAATATCAAAAGCAGTGTTACAGTTTTCTATTGCTGACTAAGAAATCACTCCAAAATTTATTAACTTAAAGCACAGCAGTTTGTGTTTTCCAGTTTGGCAGGGCTCACAGGGCCAGTTCATCTCAGCTGCACATCCCATCCAGTGGGAACTTGGCTGACTTCAGACTTTTTGGGGTGAACTCTCAGTGCCCATGGCTTGAGAGAGCCACACAGATCGCTATCATTCTGTAATCTGACATGGAGTCTGGTTCCTCAAAGCAAATTCAGAAGGTAACAGCCTTTTTGCAGCTTAGCACAGTGTGATTTCTACCGTGTTCCACTGGTTAAAGCAAGATATAAGGTCAGCTCACATTTATCTAGAGGGAATAAAATACTTCTCACTTCTTTTCAAAAGGAACAGGTGCATATATCAAGAAGAAGAACTTTAGGTGGCTGTCTTTAGAGACTATTCTAGGTAGCAACTGGAAATTACTCAATCTTTAATTCATTATTAAATCCTCTCAGGCCAGATCCCTGAAGAAGGTATGTCAACTTTCTCTTGCTGCAATACCCACCACCTGCAATTTACAGAATAAACAGGTTTCATTTGGCTGATGGTTTCAGTTTCAATCCATGATCTGCTCACTCTTGAGGTAGCAGGGCATGATGGAGCACAGCTGCTCAGTTCATGGCAGCTGGGAAGCAGAGCAGGGAAACAGCACTAACACATGATGGAAGGCCCGGAAATTCTCTAGAGAGTCTCTCATTTGAGTCTGTGTTGAAAGGTTAAAAAGACTGGAATCTGATGTGCATGAGTGATGACATTAGTAAAAGATACACTTGTTCAAGCAGAATGGAGTTTTTCAAAGACCAACTTCTGACTTCTTCTTTGCTTCTATTGAGGCTGCAAGCCTGTTGGGAAGATGCCTCCTGCAATTAGGGTGGGATTTCCTCCCTCATTCTGGGGCCTCAATGTCAGCAATTGCTTGAAACACATCACACACACACCCAGAGTATGCTTTACTGATTTGCTAGGTTTTCTAATCCAATCTGGTTGACCATCATGATTAATGATCACAGAAGAGACTGTTTTCATTTTTACAGTTAAAAAGAGAACTGTGATGAAAATTCTACATAATGAACAACAAAGTTCAGGCACAATATCAAGGCTTTCCCTGTTTTTTATAAAATGCTTGTCATGCATGTTATCTATGGACAATGTTAATTTTATTTTTCAGTTATTAAAAAACTATTATAAGTGGAGAGCTGAATGTCCAGAATTAAGTGCGGATCTACACCCTAGAAGTATTCTTGGTCTTCTGAAGGCTGGTTATCACGGAGTTCTGGGGTCTAGGGATCCCACTGGTAGCAGAGTTCTTATTTACAGAATTGGTGAGTCATACACAACCCTCATTTGGCCTCCTTTTCCTTCTCCTCTGCTCTTTCTTTTTTTCTTCCTTCTTTTCTTTCTCTTCCTCTCTCTCTCTGTTTTTTTCTTTACTGCTATACTGACAGCTTCAGTGTATCCATATTTAAGAATTTAGGATTTTAGTTTTTAGGATTTACCTTACTTTTAATTTAGTTTTTTTTAAAATTTCCCAAATATAACACAATTTTGGCATTTGTGAGAAAATTGACTGAAACTGGTGAAAGTCCTATTTTCCCACACTGTCAACTGTATAAAAGAAAAGGAAAATGGAGAAAAGAATAGTGGGCAAAAGAAAGAAAGACTGGGAAAAGCATCATAAATTTCTAATAGGAATTATAAGAAATAAACTTTGAACAATAAAAGAGATGACAGATTTTATATGTCCTGTGCATTGACAGTAGTGTGAAAACGAATGTATTATTTTGATCATAAAATCCTTAACAATGAACCAATAAGTGTATTGTCTAGCCTGCATATTTTATAGTATATTAATTGAAAATGTGATTAACTCATAGCTATTTTAAAACATGTAGGTTCAGTGAGGATCACAGGAGAAAGATGTTTACCAAATCTTCCCTATGTTATGTTATTGTACAATGAAACTAAAAAGCAGAGTTTTATGAGTGAAATAAAAGAACAGATCATAAAGATTCTAAATTCAATTGAATTAATAGGCATAGCTAAAAAAAGAAATCTATAGCAGAGCTTTTTCCTATAAACTCAGCATAAGTCCTTTTCTTCAGTACTATTCAATGAAAACAGTGAGACAATACACAAAACCTCTCCTCGCAACACCAGCACTACACCATGAAACTGTTTTGATCTTTATCACCCTACATATCAGAAGATGTAATTCTATGCATTTTCAGACAGGCTACTACACTAAAGCCCCAAAGATAATGTTTAACAATGCATATTGAGTTTTGGCTGGCTTAGTTCTTATGAATAGAAGTGACAGCGTGTGTTGCCTGGGTTGGAATCTCAGCTCAGCATAGAAAGCTGTGTAGCAGTAAGTCAGTTTACTCGTATAAAGGGGGCACAGAGCAACCTATTGTGTAGGGCCTCTGCAAGCATTAAGTCTTGTTTTACATGCATACACACACACACACACACACACACACACACACACACACACATATAACAAGAACACTGCCTGATGTATTATAATCACTTGATGGATGTCAAGTAGATGCTAGAGCAAGGATTAAGTTTTAAATATTTTTAAAATACTTTTATTTTAACAAAACTTAAAATCTATCCAGCACTATCCATAGAACTTTCTATGTTAATAAAACTATCCTACCATAACCATGAGCCACATGTGGTTACTGAGTAATTGAAATGTGGCAACTGTAACAGAGAGACTAAATTTTTAATTTAAATTTGAATAGTTACTTTCTCCTGATGTTTTCCTTTGACCTAATGACAGCTCCTTCTTCACTTCCTTTGTTAGTGTCATCTTCCCTACACATCCTTTTAAATTTTGAATTCTTTATGATGCTAGTTTCGGCCTCTGCTTCATGTGTTTTGTTCCTCTCTTAACAGAGAAAAACATAAATTTAAAACAGTCTTTGCTATAGATTGACATATGTGCACATCTAACTCTCATATTATACCATGTTGTGATCAAAACATACAGTGAATGTATACATTTTAAAAATTTATTAGAATAAAAGATGTATCAGTAGCCCTCCTCCAAATCCTCCCCCTTGCTCTGAACCATGATAGGTTATATCATTCTTGCCACTCCCTGAAGTAGCTCAGAAAGCCCTCTTCCATGACTTAACTTCAGTTGCCTTGTCATGGCTGCTTCAAGGTTCTCAACTGATCAAAATGTTTACCTTTCCTTGTCACTCTGACTTCAGGTAAGACTTAGTTGTCACATGGTACCAGGTCCAGTGAATAAGGTGGATAAGAATACACTGTAATGTGTTTATTTAACAGAATTTGTCATAAATGCTTTGAATTAGTTCAGAATATTGAGCAGGCATGAAAAAATGCTCATGAAAGAGAACTACCAGAACTTGGTCAGAATGTGGCAACCAGGGTGAGAAACGTGTATTAAAAGCCAGTCAGATTGGCACTACGCCTTCTGAATTTTCTCTTTTTAATTAGTGCATAATGATTACATTCCATGTGAGGAGCTGGTACATGTACTTAACACATTTTAAGTATTTTACTGTAATACATTTTTAATTTAAAAATTCACCACATTTTTGGGTTATCTGTCATATTTTTAAAACTCTCATCCTGTCTTTGGGGATCCAGACAATCTCCTTCTTGTTTCAGCTACATCGAGAGGGTGTTTCACAGCCACCATCTGGTCATGGTCATATTTATGACATTTTCCACTAAAAACACTGCTTATCTTTCTTAATAATTGGTTCTATCAATCTGCCCAGTTGCCCAAATCAGAAACTTTATTTTTCTGAAATTTTATCATTACTTAGTTATGAATGATCTTTCATGTCATTTATCTGTTAGGTAACACATGGACTTTGCATTCTGAATACTTCACATCTTTTTTTTTCTACAATGGAATAGTTTTTTCCCCTTGTTACTAATTCTATTTTGTATTCTCTATTATTCTAGATCTCTTTTTAAATGGATGTTGAAATTTATAGATTTACCTGCTTTTATCTCTTATCTTTCTTTTTTTTTTTTTTTTAAGTTTTTTGAGACAGGGTCTCACTTTTGTGGTTCAGGCTGGCCCTGAGCTCAGCCTCAAACTCACATCACAACAATCCTCCTGCCTCTGCCTCTGGAGTGCTGGCATTACAGGCGTGAGCCACCACGCCAGGCACTGTGGTATGTGGTACTGGTTGCTGCTGGGTGTGAGTCTCCACGCCCAGTATGGTATGTGGTTACCGGGGATCAAACTCGGGTCCTTGCGCTTGCAAGACAGGCGCTGGAACCACTGAGCTAACTCCCCCGGCCCCATTATTTCTTATCTTTCTGTTCATATTTATGAATTTCTGCCTCTTTTGTGTCAAGTTTGAGAGTGTTCCTCAACTTGATTTTTCAAATTCACTAATTGCCTGTGTCTTTTCTGCTACTTGTCTCATTAAATAAAATTTTATTGTCTTTTTATTTCCAGGACCTCGACTGATTCTTTTTAAATAATTGTCTGTTCTTATAATAATAGCTTTCAGTATTTGTCCCCCAACCTCTCACTGAGACTACTATGTTTCTTCTAATATATCTTATTTTTTAACTGTTCCATTTAATTTTGGCACCTTTATCTAGAGTTTAGTTCCTGTGTATATGTGTAATACAACAATTCTTAGTTAGGCAGATATCTTTTCCAAAAGTTGTATACTTGCCTGTCCATAACTGTCATGTCTGCCTGCTAAGCCTGTCCCAGGGATGGTAGAGCAGGAATAGAGGATGTGGACAAGGATGTGTGTGCTTCCTTGAAGCACAGGCACTACCTGTTTTCCTTGGGTGTGTGCAGCTACTTGGGTGTTTTCTCAGCTCTTCTTTCCCAAGCCCACATTTCCTGTTCAAGTCTGTGAAGACCTTCATCTGCTACACGGTGCTTGTCACAAAGAGAGGTGATAGCATATTATCGATCTGTCAGCTCTTAATGCCTCTCTATTAGCAACCTGTTTGGTTACTGTATTACTCAGCTTTCCATTGCTGGGACAAAATGCCTGAGGAAAACAAGTTAAAAAGGGAGGGATTGATTTTGGCTCATGATTACAGAGGTTTTAGTTTTATTTACTTGGTGCTATTGCTGTGGGCCTGGAGTGAGGCAGAACATCATGGCAGGAAGCACATGGCAG